>NJRP01000451.1:42908-61460 GCA_003063835.1 Aphaenogaster floridana | reverse complement strand
TTGAGCCAACTAAATTATGTAATACTTATTATACGTTTAGTTGAAACTATTTCACCAAGGTACTTGGTAACATTAACCAAGCCTGGATTTTTATAACCAAGCCTTTCTTTCAGTGTAAAAGTAAATTAATGATATAAGATTTTTCTCCATGTATCTCATAAGATGATATAAAGATCGATACGAAGAACGTATTGATGAAGAACTACCCAGTGTCTCTCTGTATTCTGTCCGTTCTTTGATTGACCGCATTTGACTCGCAAGTGACGGCATTCAGGACGAGGTCTCGCTCTCAAGAAGAGCTACAATTTTAATTTACGGCTGTTAGCTTTGAGAAAAATCTATCGGAGACGCAGCATTGAGCTCTATCATCAAAACGAGAGGTGCAGGTGGCTACGTACAATGAGACGTAAGCTATAATGCAGAAAGAAGAAAAGAGGTCACATCGTTGCTCGCGATATACATTGATTTAAAAATTAAAACTACCAATATATTAAAAATATATATATGTGTGTGTGTGTGTGTGTGTGTGTGTGTGTGTGTGTGTGTGTGTGTGTGTGTGTGTGTGTGTGTGGAGAAATGTATTATTGAAATTAGATTTAATAATTTTTTATGTGAACGTATAACTTATAGCGTCAGCATTCAGAAAGGAATCTTAGTTAATCTATATTTAGTCACGTACAATATCAAGATCTTTTCTCGTTTTAAAAAAAAAACTTGAAGATATATCGAGCAAATACACGCGCGAGAAAAAAAAGATAAAGTTATAAAATATAGAGTTGTGCTTCTTTGGATTATAATTAAAAACTGTCCGGTAGTTCTTTCCCGGCATCGATATTCGCAAGATTAATTGCACAGCGTATCACGGCATAGAACAAATATCTAGTTCCTTTCTCCTTTCTTGCTTCTCTCCACGTGTCACGGATCTCTCTCGCCGTTCTCCTCGCCCGGTGAAATGATGGTTCCGGGTGCGTCCGTTCCCTCCATCTCGCGAGGAACGTCCCCGTCGCGTCGTTCCTTTCGCCTCTCCTTTCCTTCCCTTCGAAAATGTACGCGCGCGCAGAAACGACAGTGACTAAAGAAGAACGGAGACATATTCTCAACATGTTCGATAAAATCTATGAAATAGCAACAAGACAGTATTTTCCATTCTTCCGTGATGCATTCATCGAATTCTTTGAATTCTTGGAATTTCGAGACCACTTTGCCCTAGTAAAAATTCGTAACTTCTAAATTTTTACTGTCTGGATTATCAGCGGGTCAGTAACATATTATGAAAAATTGAAATTTTCTTATTTGTTATTATAAATTATTATATATGATATGATAATAATATATAATAATTTATTATATATTATAAATTATTATTATATAATAATAATATAATATAATAATAATTTGTAATAATAAATTATTATATTATATATAATTTATATATAATAACAATAATTTATAATAACACAAATAATGAGAAAATTTCGGATTTTTCATAATATGTTACTGAGTCGCTGATAATCCAGACAGTAAAAATTTAGAAGTTACGAATAATTTATTATTATTAATTATTATTACATAATAATATAATATAATAATATAAATTACACAGGCCCACAAGAAAATAAAAGTACCCTGTGCTGGGGATCTGACTAGGCCATTCTTATGTATTTCGAGTCGCTGATTACAAATCTGACGTCAGAATTGCTCCATCACGTCACAGTTTTGTTCTAAACCTCAAAAAGTAGCAAAAATTCCATAAAACTCCACATTCGAGGGTAGTAAGACTGCGCTTCTTGAGGAAAAAGTTACCGAATTCATATTTCCATGGTGTGACAAATCACACCATCGATTCCGCTAACATTAGTCATGCAAAAGTAGCAATCTTCCGTATTCCGTATTTGGTTTTAGTGCGTTCATTCATCAATCCTTCTATATTGGAAGGATTTTCCAAGTCCAAATCTTGAGAAAATATTTTCGAAACTTCTAGCTGTTGATTTCGTATAAGATGCTGAAATTCCCTCATTTAGGTCACGATCCTCTTTTCATGTCTTCGAAGCACTAGAGTTACATGAAGAAAAGAATTGTGCTATCTTGAGGTGAGAACCTACTCTAATATCCTCATATCTTGATAAACAGAACCTGTTTACAGTAAATTTTAGGTGATACAGCCTGAAAGAATAAACCTGCTTCCTCAGAGGATGCTGGAGACGATGACAACTGCTCCGAAAGGGGATGTGTAGAATGATTCGTTTTTTGATCTACCGAGATTCCTTTATTTCTTTCTTTCTTTCTTTATTTATTTAGATTTCTTTATTTCTTTTTTTTTCTTTTCTTTATTTCTTTATTTTCCCGACATTTCTTTATTCGGACATTAGATCCAGTTCGAATCGTAAATTGAATGAGCAAAACGTTTAATTTTTAGGTCGGATTTTGATTTAACGCCTGAAAATACATGGAAATATGATTTTGGTAACTTTTTCCTCAAGAAACGCAGTCTTACTACCCTCGAATGTGGGTTTTTACGGCATTTTTTGCTATTTTTTGAAGTTAGAGAAAAACTGTGACGTGATGGAGCAATTCTGACGTCAGATTTGTAATCAGCGACTCAAAATATATAAAAATAGCCTAGTCAGATCCCCAGCACAGGGTACTTTTATTTTTTTGTGGGCCTATGTTATCTATACTCTATACTAATATATAAAATTGTAAATGGTGTATGTTTGAACGTTTATTAACTTAAAAACTACTGGACCGATTTGGATGAAATTTGCACCAACGGGTTCCTTGTAATCTCAGGAGTGCTATAGGATATATTTCATTACGCTGTGACACGAGAGAGCTGAGTAATAAAACAAATCGGATTTTTATGAAACAAGGGCCCAAATTTTCCAAATTTTACAAGGATTGTGACGAAGGGTATTATTTTTTGCTTAAAATTTAGGGTAAACCAAGTAATTTTTTATTAATAATTACAGTTATCTAAGCATTTCCTAATTAATTCTGTATTTGATTGGCATCTAAAAAGTGAATAGAGAAGTTGCTGGTTTTACATATATATTAACAATGACACATATTCCTAATTAATTCTGTATTTGATTTGAAAAAAACAAGAAATTTGAGGATAGCAAAAAAAAAGAAAATTGAGGAAGCGAAAGCGTAAAGAAAATGAGGAGGAAGAGGAAGAAAAAAAAAAAGAAATTTGAAAAATAAATTTTAAAAAGTATGATAAAAATGTATATTTTGAAAAAAAAAAAAATATATATATATAACAAAAATAGAGTTATATAATACAAATGAGATCCAAAAATAAGAAGCCCGGCCAACGCCGGGTAAATTAAGCTAGTTATTATATAATAATATCATATTAATTAATATTATATATAATGATATTATATATTATTATAAATAATTTCATATTAATAAATAATAATAAATTATTATTATATAATAATTTACCCTATATAGAATAACCCACCCTAGATTCAGCAATGAATAATGTTTTCTCGCTTGTTCAGTCATCTTAATGTCAACTGAACAGAAGAGATCCATCATTTTTTATATTAAGTGCAGTCGAGTCTCGACTATTAGATTTTGGCAAAGGAAGGGCTACCTCGCGACTAGATATTGGGAAGTATGTCTCGCTACCGTTCAATTTTCTGGCATATATCCTGTAATGAGGACTTGAACCGGTGAGGGCGAAGGGGAACAGGTGAGTGGCCGAGAGAGCAAACGCTCTCGGAAAGGTGAACGGAGAGAAACGAAGAAACGAAGGGCATTCGGAATGCGGTACTGTTATGCCTTACGGTATACAGACAAGACGGAAATTAGGACCAGACGACGTGGTGTCCCGCTGGTCATCATTTATGATTATCGTGGAATAGAATAAACTTTTTCCGAGGGCTTTTGTTCCGTTCTCACTTTATCTTCTTAAATTCGCAAGTTTAGAATTTCGCAGATCAAGTTGAGTGTCAAACATTGGAAATTGAAAATAAAGAATACGAAAGCTGAATTGAGGGTTAAAAGTTGAAAGCTAAGGATTAAGAATTGGAGTTGAGGGTCAAGGATCTGAAATGCGGAGCGTAGCGTTAAGAATTAAAAGAATTTGTGGACTCAGGAAATTGAGGGCTCAGAATATTAATGGTGAATAAAGAATAAGTAATTAAAATTTATTTAAAAGTTTATTTATTGAAAAGAATAAATAATTGAAATTTTGTAGAAACTTACATGTCAATGACATAAAATCGTCGATAATTACGTTCCTTATCGAGCTTCTGCCACCGACATTCTACTCGATGCGACGTTTGAGAGATGAGATGTTAACCGAAAAACGAGTCGGTCGTTCCGTGAAAAAGGAACGGTCGCACACAATTGCAACCGTGCGGGGGAACGTGGGAAGATCATTGATGCAAACCCGGCAACGCGTATGGGAACACTTTTTACATCGACCAAAAGACATATCGCGCTGCCATAGTCGATTCCTACCATTCCTACCATTCCTGTCCTTGATGCGAGTTTCTTTTGGAGAGAAGCACGCCTTCTACGAAAACGCGAGTGTCCCGAATTGAAATCTGATTCCTCGATTACTCGAATTTTTAAACAAAATGTCCTTACTTGGACGTTTAATATCCTTGAAAAAAAAATATTTTCTCTAAAACTAATGTGATGACATTAGAAACAATTTCTTTTTAATTTAATATATGTGACAAATATTTGTAATTTAATATTATATTTTTTTCAATCTAAGAGTTCGTATCTTTGATCTTTTTTAAAATAGATTGCATTGCAAATTTTTAACATAGCATTTTGTGTGTAATTTTGCTGGTAACAGTAGAACTCTCAAAAATGAGGTTCTTTCACATAAACATGTTTACGAAAATACAAATTTAGATTTATCAACAATTTCCATTTTCTTTCAAAGTAAATCTAGTTTCAGTGATCTCTACCTCATTGTCAGATAACAGTCAGTCGGCAGGAGCATTTACTCGAATGAGTCTCGATCCCGTGCCAAATTTTAACAGGTCTTCAAGAAAGGTACGGCCCGAGCTTCTCTCACCAAGACCCGCAATGCAGATATTTTTTTTCGAGCCTGCGACATTAGTATGTGTTTGCATCGAATGTTGTATCGCGGAAAATATTGAAGCCGAAGAAAGAGGGTATTGAAATATCTCAAAGAACAAGTTCATCTTATGCAACGGATGTAAATTGGAACCCGTTGCGTTTCTCTCCCTTTCTTATTTAATGCAATTCTTCTTCTGCGTCTACCTCTCTATCCTTAGTTTTCTCTCCCTTTTTCTTCGTTCTTTCCCTCCCGATAAAAGTGGACTTTACGTCTCTCGCTTTTCTATGGGGAATCGATCGGAAACCGAGTACCAGAAAATAATTGCGTTCGTGCGAGTTTATAAATTCTTGCCTGCCATTTTATCGATCGAAACTTTTATCAAACTCGGAGAAAAACGTACTGAAGTCTTCTTTTCGCATTTTCCAAGGTTGCTTGTGAATCGATCATACTTGTTTTCATAATTATTTCAAAAATTCTTTAATCATGATTAATTTTTGTTATTTTCTCATACTCGTATTTAAATATGAAAGTATAAATTTTCAATAAATTTCAATAACATTTTTCTCTTAAAATAATTTGCATCAAAAATGGCACGCTGAGAAAAGCTAAACAAAGATTGAAACAAAACAGAAATATAAAGTATATATATGAATATGGATTTTCATTTTTCGCGCAATAAAGATAATAAATCTGCTACCCACTCTTTAGTATGCCATAAGAATTTCGACGGCATAGTAATTTATTTCGTAAAGTAGGACATTTCTGCGTAACGAGAGTTCTTTATTCGATCTCCTACGCTTGAAAGAAAGAAGCAGTGTTCTACTTTGTTTTCTCAGATGGAAATATTTAATAGGAAATCGTAAAAGCTCGGAAGGAATATTCGCGACGGAGGTAGATAAGAGTATGCAGTATGCGAGCGTATACTTTTTGCAATGTCAATTTCGGCGACACATTTTATGCCGTCGAGGTCCCGCAGAAAGGCACGTAATGAAAGCCACGCGTTTCTAATCTCAAATATGTCCTCTTGTTCTCAAAAGCGAGATACTTCGTGAGAAAAGTCACCCTGGCCCTGGGCACCTCCTTTTTCTTTTTTCTTTTTTTTTTAAGAATCTTTACCGGACTATCTTCGGGATAAAGATGCCCGAGTCGAATCTATTTACGTTCAACTCGGGAGATGATCCTACCAAAGTACTCTCGAGCGACAGTCTATCCCGTCCCTCGCGGCCGAATCAAATTGACATTTATACATCGCCGAGAAATTCCGGGTTATCATAACAGCGAGGTCCGAGGGACCTCGGCGCGGAAGAGTATAGTGCTTTATGCAGAATCCGCTGGTCGTCATGCAGATTTTATTAGTTCCCTTTATCATCCGCATCTCGACGAAGCTAGGGAGGAAACCTAGCAAGAGGAGAGGGACGAAGAGAGAGAGAAAGAGAGAGGAGAACTGCGAAAGAAGACAACGGAGGAAAGTCTCTTGGAAGATTCCAGTTCCCCCGCTTGGAAACGCGAAATAGCACCGGGATGGGGAAAACGGGGAGGCAAAGGGGAAAGAGGGGAGCGGTCGTTTCCGCTTGCGTTTTCCCGGAGAAAGAGCCGGTTGGTCGTCGTCTCGAGAACGGTAGCCGCGAAAGGGAAAAATCCGGGAAGAAGCGAGGAGGCGACGCGTCGATAACGTTGGAAAAACGTAAAAGGCGCTCCGCGGAGAAAGAACCGGCGGATCGAGGCGCGACGAGGAGAAGGAGGAGAGGAAAAAGGCGGTTGGGTTGGTTGGGGAGGGAACGGAACGGAAAGATAGATAGATGGATATAGAGGGGGAAAGAAAAAGCCAGAGGAGAAGAGAAAGAGACAGCGGGAGGGATAGAGCCAGGACGGAGATATAGGAAAGAACGAGGGAAAAGGGGAGGTTGTTTCTCCCTATCGTTGGGGTGAGGAGAAAGAAGGAGAGGGAGAGAGAAAGAGAAAGAAGGGTGGCGTATAACCGTGGAAGCGAAGGGGCCACGAGAAAATAGCGTCTTAGGCGTGGGAGGGGAGGAAGAGGGAATGAGTAAATGGAACCAACGCGCGCGGCGAAAGAGGGAAAGGCTAGGAGAGGGGTGGAAGGAGGTGAGCGGAGGGTCGTGGAAGAAGCGATGAAACGACCGAGAGACAAGAAAAAGGAGGGCGAAGGACGTGGCGAGGGAGACGGAACGACGGTCGTGAAATGGATGAGAAGGGCGAAGAAACGAAGAGCGAAAAAGAGAGAGAGAAAGAGAGAGGGTAGGAATTGAGAGGGGAGAGCGGAGAGAAGAATGAGGGTGGTAGAGAAGGTAGCGGGGTAAAACACGAGGAACGAGTTCGTCTACTCCGCGAATGGCAGAGGGATAGACGGGGAAAAAGAAAAAGGACGTGGCGTGGCAGGGAGGCGAGGTGAAATTGGACACAAAAAGCTCGAAGAAAAATTGAGATGAATCGTGGGAGGGAAGATGGAAGGGCGGTACCTCCCTTTCTCTCCCGCGCAGGAGAAAAACCCGTGCTTCTTCGACGAGGCTGCGAAAGAAAATGCGAGCGTAAGGGATGAGAACCGGTCGCAAACGCTTCGCTTTTTCGATTTCTCTTCTCGATTTTCTCAGGGTGCCATGTATCTGGTATCTTTTTTTCCCTTAATCTTTGAAACAGGCTGCTTCTACTGCATAAAATAGAAATTTATGCTCGCAACACTTTTTTTCATATTTTTTTTCACGTTCATGAAATATAATTTTGGTACAAGTTAAAATATTTTGTCGGAATTCTGGCTTTTTTTCTTGCGAGTTTTATTATATATAGAAAAGCGTCTGAAATGTCCCATTTATTCGAGTAGTATTATGATTCAAATCAAATGATTTGATTGAAACGTAAAGTTATTACCTATATTTTTGTATAATCAAAAAAGTGAAATTGCGGCTTTCTATATCTTTGAACCGCTATCTTTCGTATTTAATCGTTAAAACTCTTTTTTAAAATTATTAGAAGCTTTAGAATTCTTTGGAGAAAAGTTAGAATTCTGTTAATTATATTAAAATTCTGAAAATAGAATACTACTTCATAAATGTCTTATAATATTATTCCATTTTATTGTTAGAGGATTGTATATAATCAGACTATTCTTGCAGGGACGCTTATCTTATACAGTTGAATTCTCTTGATTTTTCCTCTTTTCTCTTAAACCATTGTTTTTAGTTTAAAGCTCTATTTTAATATAACCACGCTATTTTAATATCACCGCGTTATCACATTTACTCCAGTATACAGTATTACCACGGTCAGCGCTTACGTTATCCGTTTGTGTGTGAAAAATGTAATCTGTGAGATTGAATTCTCTTCTTCTCGCAACACGCGCTCCTTGATCTCTCGCTCAGACTCTCGGTTTATACCGTCTCTCAGGAAAGCGGCGGCTTTCTAACGCGCCCGAAAGATTAGCGTGCGAGCTAACCGGGCCCCTCCTCTCCCTCCCCCCGTGAACGTTTTTTTTTATTATCCTCCTCTGTCGTTTCGGTGTCGCCTCGCAGAAAGATGCGCCGTTTCCTTTCACCCTCTCGCGCTTTCGTTACACACGCGGAATCGGGGGAAACGCGCTCGCGTCCCGCCATAAATTCGCAATCTCTCCCGACACTTTTCGAGCGCGCCGTTGTCGTCCACGGTTCTTCGTCACCACCGGCGGCTTCCTCGCGTTCCTTCTCTCGCGGGTTTCAGTGAAAGTGACAGGAAAATCGCTCGAGACGGTCGCCGCCGCCGCCGCCGCCGCCGCCGGGGCCGTAACTCCCCGGAGAAACCGGGCGAAGTATTTTAGATCCTAACGCGCATCGCATCGAAACCGGAGGTAGCACATTGAGAAAGCGTATCGATGGAGGCGATCGATCGCGCTGTTCGTCGCTTCGAATTTCCGCCGAATGCCCGATATACCGAGTTAACATCTGGATAATTTAAAAATAGTTCCTTACTGAAATATATACGATTTTTGTTTCAAGATCTACATTTTTCGTTTTTGAAATATATAAGGTAATTGGGGGGAAGACGCCAAACATTTTGTTTATAATTTGTAAAAAAGATAATATATATATTTCGATTAATTCAAATAAATGTATTTGTTATTTAAAGAATACACACACAGTATTAGAAAACATTATAAAATAAACATAAAATAGTAGTTAACTTATAAACTTATAAACGAATTCTGAATCATAGTTGCTTGGCATTTTATCCCATTTGGCATCTTTCCCCCAATTACCTTATATAAAGTATATATTTTTATTTATATTGTACATTTTTCAATATAAATAATGATTTGTTATAAATTATTTATTAATTTATTATAAAATAATAATTTATAATACAGAGAGAATATGAGAAGAAAATTCATAATGTTTTATTTATCGCTTAATTCATATTTTTGCTTTTAACTTTCATTCTTTCCATATTCCTCGTACAAAAGGAAAATCTCCTTTCTAAATTTTGCACTTATTGCTGTGGATACAAAATTTTACAATTACATGAAATTTCAACTTCTTATTACATTGAGAAGTCTAAGGAAATAATTTTTAAAATAAATGCTCACACCATGTACATGCAAATTCAAACAGCTCGCTAATTTTATTCACACAAATAATTATTTACTCTGTTCTGTTTGCGACATATAGTACTTATAGAGGACTGTCGTAAACTTTACTATTGCGCCGACTTCATCTCGCCGGCTATCCCGTCTCACTCCGTTTCTTCACGTCGCGTTGCATCCGGTTTTCTCCCGGTTCTCTCTCTCCGCGGCCGCTTTAATTGCGCGTCTTCCTTCTTTCACTCAATTATCCTCCTCAAATCAACGCGGTTGGCCGTGTCGCAGGGGCTTAAACAATGTGCTCCTCAAAACTAGGTGAGCCACTTTTACGCTCGCGCCGCGATCGGATCGCGCTCGATCTTTCCGGCTATTCGCCCGCGCAAATTATTCCGTCGCAGGCAACACGGTGGAGTGTAGAACGAACGATAATCACTGAATATAAAGATGCTGGCCGTTTTTGTGTTACGCGATTGGTGTACCATAGACCTCTTCGGTTCTCCCGTGGAAATTATTCCCTCTCGGTTAAAACGGCGGAATACAGAACGATGAGATATAGATGAATGGTGTATGGAGGACCACTTTTACGCGACACGGTGAAAACGCAATGGATTTTTATCATCTATTCGCCTCTGCGAATTATTCTGTCGCGAATAAAAAGACGGAATACAAAGAGAAGTCCGTAAAGCTTCCCGGCAAATGACAGAATTATCGTTATTCTTTTCGACTGAAAATTGATAAAAGCGGAATTCTCTATAAATACACATGTATGCACATTAAAAGGAACTTTTATAAAATATTCCTACTTTACAATATTTAAACTTACAGACGAAATAAATGTAAAAGGTTATCTCGCTGTAAAAACGTTGATACCCGACTACATTAATTTTCGTTTTATAAAAAAACATGAGGATTACGCAACTGTTAAGAGACACAACTGCTGAAGGACGCAGCAAGTTGATGCGTCCTGCAACCGAATATGTTAAATGTCACCATCTATCATTCTCTCACTCTTAAAAAAATATCTTTTTATCAATCATCTATACGGCATATCAATAAAAGTTGAAATCGGAAAAAGTAGGAACTCTGTTATTATCGGCTTAACAATGCGTTTTCGAGTTTCCTTCCAATTTACGAAGACTTGCTGAGGCAAATCACGCAATTGCGATATGACGGATTAGATAAATCAAGCGGGGAACATAAGAAGGTCGAAAAATTAACGCGCGACGATCGATTATTGTCGTTCTTTCACGTTATCGCGAATTATCAGCGCGTCTTCGCGGTCGGCACACCAGGTAACCCAATTTCGCGATATCAATGTGCGCACATATACCTGTTACGCGACTTGCGCGTCTATGTGCCGTGCGACACGCACGCATAAACTCGCAGTATGGACATAAGGCAATCCGCGGCGTTTCGATTTCGCGAATAGATTTCGAACGAATCGAAGTTTCTCCGGGTGTTGAGGAACGTTGCGAAACGACGACGCGTTATTGCGCTCTTCAAAATAACGAGAAACGCAAGAAACGATTGCCGAGGGTTTTGTCAGTCCCGAAAATATCGACACAGTCTGAACTCTTCGGAACAAGATTCAAGACGTTTAAAACTTTGTAATCCCAATTCGATTAATTTTTCTCTTTCTTAGAATCAGTACTGGAAACGGACAGGCAATTAATTCAGCCAGAATTAATTGAGTTGGATAACAAGCCTTATATACGAACTTTGAGAATTCCATTAGTCCTATAATAGCAAACATTTGGGATAGGTTGAAGGCAAATTTTAGTGATCCGAAATTAAATTAGCGTCCGCAGAAATGTTTCTAGAATTTCGGACATTCGACACCAATGTGCGGCCGGTGTTCGCCGTTGTGATTTCTCGCAGTAATCGATCACACAGGTGAAACAGCACGCGCGCGTACGTACTCCGCGAGTATAGATAGAGGTCGGCGAAGTAAGTGCGTCAGGTGCGCTCACGTACATTCACAATCATGCGTTACCTGCAAGCGTTCGCAGGTGCGTCCACATCGAGGGCCCTCGAAGGATAGCCAGAGAAACGGCAGATGGTACGAGCGTGCCGACCAATGGGATGTAAAAGGGATGACGAAGGGTAGAGAGAGAGAGAGAGAGAGAGAGAGAGAGAGAGAGAAAGCAGGGAAGAACGGAGTTTGGAAGACGAAAAGTTATGTCCATTTCTATCAATGTAGATTAACTTTAATCTTGGTTTAACTTACTGTTTATCTTATGTCCATTTCTACCAATGCAGATTAACTTTAATCTCAGTTTAATTCACTCTTTATCTTTTTCTAGTTCTAAGAATTAGAAAAAGATAAAGAGTAAGTTAAACTGAGATTAAAGTTAATCTGCATTGGTAGAAATGGCCATTATTCTAATTGTAACATTAATAGAAATGGGCATTAGGCCGGGAGAAAGAAGTAGATTTATTTATGTCCTATTTGTGTAAAATAAAATAGGACAGAGTTTGGAAAATCAACATTTACGTTGACGATACAGCATTTTTTGAGTAATCGTAAGTTGCGAGCTGAGAGAATTGAGAGATCGTCGGATAAGCGATAAAAAGCGATAAAATTCGGAGGCTGAGAGCTAAGATTTTAGAATTGAGAGCCGACAGTTAGGAGCTGAGAATTGAGAAGTCTTAAGCGCGTGTACTCAAAGACCTTGCGTTCAGGTAATCAACTTTGAGAAGAACATATTTTCATAATTTCCACGTAAGATTCGTAAAGAGCGGTAGAGCATCCTACCGATCCGTGTCGCGGATCAGGTGCCGAGGATAATAGGAGCGAGGTGTCGTGAGGATTTTCTAGGCGTTCTTTGAGCGCGCGGGCGAGCGTGCGAGCGAGCGGATGAAAGGCAGCGACGAGCGTCGAAACGAGCGCAAGAGTAGCAGGAGAAGGAGAGCCGGGAGAGAGAGAAGGCGGCAGAAGGCGCGAGCTTAAAGTTTCCCCGTTATCGGCGCACGTCTAAGCAACTGATAAAAGCCCGTGTTCCTACGGACAGATAACGGGCGGAATGGCCCGGTATAAAGAGTCACATAGATAGAGGCAGATAAAGCACGGTCCACGGAACAGGTGAATGTCGCGACGTGGGCAGACCAACGCCCGAACCTCGTCGTATTCGCGACGCGTGCCGATCCGCGATCCTGGCGATCTTTTCGCGTCTCCTCACGCGTCTTCGATCGATCGCGCCCGATCGCAACGGCCAGGTTCGCGATCGATCGACCGTTATCATCGCCGGACCTCCTCGGCCGCCGTGGAAGAAGTATACGCGAAAGTGCATGCCTGGTTTCTTGTGTTCCCGCGCTCGCGCCGCACCGCTCCGCAACTTCCGGAAGTAACGCTCTCCCCGCTGCGAGACCCGCGGCCCTTTTTCCTCCTGCCTCTTCCCCTTTCTTCCCTTCGTCGCTTCTGTCATCCCCCACACCGATCTTCTTCCCCTTTCTGCCTCCCGTACATCTCTTTTTCCCTGTCCCTCTCCGCTCTCGTCTTATTCTTCTCGTCTCCTCCTCGTTTCCGCCACCCGCGCTTCGTCGCCCCCGCGGCATATAGAAAACCCTATACCTATCTACCTATCCTGTCTCTTTTTCTCTCTTTCTCTCTCTCTCTCTCTCTCTCTCTCTCTCGTCGTCTCTCTTTTGCGCTCGCGTGGATACCGTCCCCCCGTCCGGTACATAAAACCTCTTGGAGATATCTTCTCCCGGCGGCCGTGGCGGAAAAAGAAACCCAATATTTCATGGAGACAGATCGTTATTGGGGCGTGCACTACAGGTACTGTCCCGCTCTCCGCGGATCGATCTCTCGTGGCAGGGGAAACGGTACAACGGGGATGACTATCGCGGTTGGGAAAAAGCGGGGAGGGAGGGCTCTCCTCGTCTATTAGGGTCCGTCGTCGCCGATGACTTTTCGATGAATCCGTCGACACGAAGGGAAAGCCACTCGGGGAAAGAAGAAAGAAATGCACTCGATCGATCTTTCCTGTTTCTCTGTTGCAGCGGCGGTATGGCCGGGCAGCACTACTGCCTGCGCTGGAACAACTACCAGTCGAATATGACGTCGGTGTTCCACCAGCTCCTCCAGACCGAGGCTTTCGTCGACGTCACCCTGGCATGCAACGAGGCCTCGTTAAAGGCGCACAAGGTAGGCAAGGTGTACGCGACGTACACGGAAAGATAAAGAGAGAGAGAGAAAGACGGAGATCGATGACGCGACCGCGATCAACTCGTGGAATCGAACGTCAGACCTCGATCCAAGAAGAACGAGAAATTACAGTGCCTATGACAGATTATTCTCGGCGCGTCGTATTCTCACGCGATGCAAATCAGATAGAACGTTTATATTAAATTTTAAGAAAAGAGAAAATCGTATAAGTTTGGTAAAATGTCGAATTTAGAGTAGACTGGTGTTAAAACTCATAAATTTGATGCAATATCGAATTTAGAGTAGACTGGTGTTAAAAATATTTTGCGTCAATTTGAAGTGATGTTTGTCACACCTATAGTTCTTCTTAAATAGTAAACGCTTCCTGATTCTTGATATTTCAATAGCTAATTGTTGATATTTAGCTTCGAATACAGAGAAAACCTGTACGACAGAATACTCGGTAGTTTCAACACGTTTTCGAGAAACAAGGTGGAAACAATCGCAATGCATGAAGATTTGACGAACGCTTCTTTCGCATTACCCGGTAGATTCGCGTGTCGACATTTAATCGGAAGCCGCGATTTAATCGGGAACGTCGACGTGTCTACATTTACAACGTTTTTGTTCTTCTTTATGTGTTCAGGTGGTGCTGTCGGCTTGCAGCTCCTACTTCCAGAAGCTCCTGCTGTCGAACCCCTGCAAACACCCGACGATCATCATGCCGCAGGACGTCTGCTTCAACGACCTCAAGTTCATCATCGAGTTCGTCTACCGCGGCGAGATCGACGTTTCGCAAGCGGAGCTTCAGGTGAGCGCGCGAAGAATAAGGTCGATCTTTCGCCGCGTTCGTCGACCGGCGACGTCGCGGACGACGATTTCTCCCTCGACGCAGTCGGGCTTGAGACACGAATCCGACTTGAATTTTAGCGACGAAACGCAGCAGTGTCGCGAAGGTACCAGCAGCGTCCCTTATAGCGAAGCTATAAAATTACGAAGAAGTTTCTCTTCTTTACTTTTTTGGTCGTTCTCTTCTTCGCTTTTAAGTTGTTGGTTCTTGTTTCAAGATACCGTTACTTTAACGATTTCTTGATTAGCCCGATATCCTCGGCATTCTTGTACGGAAATTTTTAGGAATGTGAAACGTCCATTTAACAGCTCTAATGACGATCGACGCCGCTGCGTCGCAATATCCGCTCGAATCAGATATCGCGATGTTGGTGATCACAGCTCGTAATCATTCAAAAGTACCGACCAAAAGTGACTTTCTCGAAACGCCTGCAGTTGACGTTTCTTCAAAATCTCCGTGTGTATCGAAAGTCCCGAAACATTCGGATCTCGTACGCGTCACGGTATTAAATAACGACGAGTGCTCCGTTTTATCTTATCGGACTTACGTGCTATTACGACGCACTGCGAGTTGCACAGTTATGCGTATTACATCGCGAGATCTTTCGTTAAATCGGTACGACCCGCATCGGTTCCGCGCGGAACCGATGCGGGCCGTATCCATTTCGAAAACTCGACGAAGAAACGCGCTGCCCACCGAATATCGATCTCTTCAAATCACGAATCTCTTTTTTTTAATGATGTATCTTTTTCCCCTGCGTGACTTGATGTGTTCTCCGCGATATTCGCGGAGATGAAACTCGTTCGGGTGCATCGGCGTGTTCGAAACGGCGAGAAAGTATACCGGCTTTTTCTTTTCTTTTTTTCTTGTATAGCTTAAAGTGCCTTCAATCCTAGTTCTAGGATTTTTTATCACGCCTCTGGAATTCGTACACCGGTGAAAAAGAGAGAGAGATGCCGAAGATACTTTCTCGCCGGAAACCGTCTAGCTACCATCTGGCAATGTCTATCTAAGGTCTGTAAATATTTCCGAAAGAATCCGTTCGATCTGGAACGCATATTCTTCAAGCAACTTTAAACAGGACAAATAATAAGAGCTAAGAAATTCTTGGTGCATTATCCTGATATGATCTTTTGGGATAAAGTATACATGTTACCGGACGCGGATATTATCGACACTCAGTAACCTTACCGACCAAAGAAATCCAATTTAACTTACGGTTGATCACTGTCGCACCGTTACCGACCGCCGGAACATTTGACCGTTCTCTCGCCTAGAAGTTACCTCCGCGTTTTGCCCCCCCTCCCCCTTCTCATCAGTTCCACGCGGCCTTCTCGCGGCCTTCTCGCGAATTATCGCACTGGGAGCGGCTGACGAAGCTCATCGACGGCGAAAACGTACGCTGCTTTACCGGCTCGGCGCAGCGTTTCGGGTCGGTAAAGAGACGTCCCTTAAATTCGTGTCACTACAGACAACATAATGTCCAAAATCAGGACATGAGATGTCCCATAAAACGTCTTTAGGACGTCTCAGGACGTTCTTAGGACGCTTTTAAGACAATTTTGGACAATGTGTCTTAAAGATATCTTATAAGACGTCTTATGTCCTGATTTTAGACATCGTGTTATCCACGACACTACGCATTGGAGATTGAGGATTGCGAATTGAAAATTAGAATTCAACTGATCAGAACGAAGAGAATGAAGATTAAGATCCCAGACAACACGATGTCCAAAATCAGGATAGACGATTTTGGACAATGTGTCTTAAAGACATCTTAAAGGTGTGCCATAAGACGTCTTATGTCCTGATTTTGGACATCGTGTGGTCTGGGATTATTTGATTGTTCAAATTCTAATCTCCAATTCGCAATCCTCAAACTCCATGAGGGTGCCATTTCATGTGTCGTATGACAAATTTTTCAAGCGTATTGATTGGGCTACGAGATAGAGAATTTCTGGAGACTCGAGAATTTCTCTATCCAGCAGCCAATCACCATGTTTAAAAAATTTGTCGTACGACACGTGAAATGGCACCCAGACGCTGGCTTTATCCGGTGCTCCGGTTCCGGAGCTCGACGATTCGTTCGCGCGGCCGCCGCCGCGCGGCGCCGCGCGCGCCCCGTGCGCGTTCGAAATGCCCGCTCCGGCACGGGGCCGACCGGCCGGCCGGCACGCGCGGCTCGCTTTTTCGCGGAGTCTCGGCGATATCGCGCGCCGTCCGGCTTTATCGTCGCGACGTGCGCGCCCGAAAAACTTTTCCCCCGCGGGCCGGTGCCGCGCCGCATCTGTGTATTTGTGCGTGCACGTGCCTGTGCGGTCCTCTCTCCTGTGACGGCTGAGTGCTCCAGATTTTCAGCGCGCGAGGGGAGCCCAGGTGTATCTCGCGGGCTCACGGATAAGATAAGAGACGCGCGGATTGCGCCGGCCTACTCGAGGATGTCTCGCCAGTGATAAGAGGTACGGCGCGCAGCTGCCTCCGTTTCTCCCTTTTTTTTTCTTTCCTTGATTCTCTCCTCTCGAAAACACGTCGTTTTCGCGCCAACGAACTGCAATTCGCCGCGGTGAAAATAGACCTGTTCTTTTCAACTGAACTTCTTGCACGGTCCGTCTTTCCTCTTGTTCTCTCCACGTTGGAGAAAAAAAGAGAAAAGATGAACAGTGCAAGAAGTTGTAAGATAACGCGGTTTTCATTGTAAATTCTCGTTGTACATTCCAGGGTGATTGTTGATCGTGCGGTCGTTTTGAGTAACGCGAGACTCAAACGCCTCGCGGCTTATCGTCGCGTAAGAATATGAACTATATATTGTTTTATTGTTGCAAGAAATGTAGACAGTAAATACTAGCGACAATTTATAAATAATTACGGCACCTAACCGTCTGTATTGAATTCTGCTTAAATAACGAGCAATTATCGCGGGCTAATTGCTTTATTAATGAAAATTGAAAATATTATTGTTGACTAATTATGTGTGAAGCGCTATTTGGATTCGGAAACTTCGCAAAAATAATTATAATAACGTATCTGGGGACGCGTGCACGCGTATCGCTGCCGGTTTCGGTTTTCGCGTGATAATTTATTTTGCATCCGGCCCAATTAATAAATTAGATTTACATCGCCCCTAAATCATCGAAAATAATTTCCAACGTTGCAACTTTATTACGTCATATATTTATTTTGCTAATGAAAAATTTTGCGCGTTTCTGGAGCTCGTTTCTAACTTGATCAATAGAATTAACATACGTCTCCACAAAATTTGGGAGTTCTGTCGAACTTCCGGCAACTTATCGTATTTCAGGGCATAACTTATCGTTAAACTAATTTTGCCGCGCAACCGGTAATTTTTTATTTTATTTTAAATTGTGGGGTGATCGAAATAATCGGGGTCTAAATGGCCAATTAATTAGTGGTGTGCAGGTATATCGATGAGACAAAGATCTTGAGTAACAACTATTATATTGAAATAGACGAACAGTAAATTACAAATAGAGATAAGTCAAAGAAAAATTCGAGCGTCGAACTTAAAATATATGTTGTCTGGTTGTTACGACTCCGATTATTTTGATCACCCTCTTTTTTTAAGATGCAAAGAATGCATCGCAGACGACCGAATCGACTAGAAAATCAAACGGAAGGAGAAAATAATACATGTAATATATTAATCGCACCGTAATGCTTCTACAAATTATCGGAATACAATAAATTCGTATTCTGGTTACGTGCATACACTGAGAGAAAAGAATGGTTGGAATAACAATAATCTCACTATATTTTATAGTGAGTTTTGGCTTCAAACATATTTTTATATTTATAGTTCATTTAAACATACAGAATATAGCAGAGTGAACACAGATTTATATACTTTAATTTCCTTTGTTATTACACTGAGAGAAAAATTTATGATATTTGTGACTATAATTAAATTGTAAATAATTATG
>NJRP01000451.1:5791-31759 GCA_003063835.1 Aphaenogaster floridana | reverse complement strand
GAGCGAACTGTTAGTTCACTTTTACGCAGGGCAAGACTTTGTATTGAATCTGCAGGAGATAATTTTAAACAGAATTTGCAATACATTTGTAAATAAACAAGTTAAATTAAATGTCCTTTTTCTTTCCTTTTTCAAATATTCACATCAACTTTCAATGGTTGTAATTCTGTTAGGAAGCATTTACGGACATGTTTATTAGACAATTTCAACTCTAAATAACTTCAGTAATAACACGCCTAACACGCCTTTAATGTATGGACCTCGAGTCATGGGACACTCTGTATATATAGACATTCTCAATTTTTAAAAATATATTGTGCAACAATTATACATGTTACATGTAATTTCTACACAAGTCTATCTAAAGTTCATCAGTTACTTATTAATTCATCATCTCGTCGTCGCAAGAATCTTCAGCTTCGCGCGGTTACTTCAAAATATCTTACACGTGGAAGGGACGAATAAATAGTATTGCGTAGTGTTCCCGCTTTTCACGGAATTCCGTAGCGAGTGAGTAAGAGCGTCGAGTGCCCTTAGTTAAATTTAAGCGTCCTCATGCAACGTGCATCCGCGATGCAGCGTGCGATGCGTCTCGCGACACTCGGCCGTGAATATCCGTGGTACGGTTGGCTGTTTCGCGGAGCCACCTTTTTCGGAACCGCCGTCTGCTCTGCTGCCGTTGCTGCTGCTGTTAATCGGCGCCACGAGCATTCTGCGACCGCTGCAGAACGCTTTCGTAGCGGGCGACATCGATCGGATGGCGGAACGCGCGCTTGGCCCAAAGTACCTCCGGCCGTAGGCGACCGGGCAGGTTACCCGCGTGAGACGGGGCGACGAAACCGAAAAAGAGGAGAGAGAGGAAAAAAGGGGGGGAGGGCGGAAAGATAAAAGACGCGAGGGAGAGAAATCACGCGGGTCCGGCGAGTTTACTCGCGCGACTGTACCGGGTGTCTGCGTCTCGTCGCTGGTCCCCAGTCGCCGTCGAGAGGAGAGGAGAACCGAGAGGGGCGGGGGAGAGGGGGAGATGAGCCCCGCTTAAATCTCGGCTACGAAAAAGGGGCCCGTTGGCGAACGCGTTGTCATCGGCGTTGTATAAACGCAGGACGCGCCTCCTTCCCCTTTAATTATACGATATTTAATTCCCTTGTGCGTATGCGGTACGCTTTTTCCTTATGCGATATATTTGCACGCGAGAATAAACATAAATTATTAAGTTACGTATCGTATCGTAGGATTACTTTTAGCTGCTGAAACATATATAGGTATAGGATGATGGAGGAAAGAGAGAAGAGCAAGAAAGCGGGGAAAGTGCAAAGATGGAAAAACGACCCTAATATATCCGCGACGGCACGTCTTACAATGGGTCCATTTATTTCGCTCGTCTTCAAGCTGAACGCGAGTACACATTTCGAGCTTTCCCTTTCTCATTCTACTCTCTTCTTCGTGCACATATACGTGCGACTGATAAACCCGCTCGCCACGAGGGTACCGGGGCGGCCGCTCTGTAGGTCGCGGAATGACTTCATGACCGTAGCCTCCTTATCTCCCTCCCCCGCGGTCAACCCGGCTAGAAGAAGGGTAGAAGAAGCAAACGCGCGAGAGGGCGGGAGGGAGGGAGGGAAGACGAAGCGCGAAGGGCACGAAGAAGAAGTAACGGTGAAAGAGAAGCGATTCGGGGGACAACTCGCGCCGCTTCCTCGGTCGACTGTACCCGCGGTTTCTGCAGCACGGCGTGCAATTCCGCGCGCACGCACGCATGCACGCCGCAGCCTGTATTTGTGTACGTGCGTGCATGCGTGCCGTCGTTGCACGCGTGTGTGCGTAGCGAGGGCGGGGGGGAACAGAGAGAGGGGGGAGGGAGAGGAGGAGGAGGAGGAGGAGGAGAGGACCGTGCGAGCAAGCGAGCGAGAGCGGCTGGAGCCGCAGATTCCCTTTGTCCGCGCAAGCTCTGCAACAGCCCACGACTCCACGTCTTCCCTACCCCTTTCCCTCCCACCCTCTCTTCCTGCTGCCGCTGCCGCTGCTGCTTCGCTCTTCCACCCACCGTTCTCCGCACGCCCTCCGGCACCCGTCGGGCTCTCTCTGGCCACCTCCCCCTGGACCCCACGATGCGATCGCGTCTCGCTCGGTTTGCCCGGTTCGCCGCTCGCTACTTCTCCCTCGGTCCTTCCTCTCGCTCGCCGCCGCTCTGCCGAATCCGTGCCCTCTCGCACCTCCGCCGCTCCTCGCTCTCTCTCTCTCTATCCCTCTCTCTCTCTCTTTCTCTCCCGCCGTCTCTCTGCCACTCGATCGCTGCTGAGTCGAGTCAGCCCGACGCAGGGACGGCCCGAGGGAGGAATGATCCGAGGGCCCGTCAAGGGCGCGCGGAAGGGGTAATTCGATCGTCCCCGTATGTCCACCGGGCCGCTCCGGGGATTCGAATTATTAAACTACGCGATTCCCTCCCCCCCACCGCCCACCCGCCCCCTCGACCACCCCGTGCGTCTCGTGATACCGCGATTTAGCGTTGGATAACGGCCCCGACGCCGTCGACGCCGCTACCCGCTGCAACCCGTGCGTTTGACGCGCGTTTGAGAATCCCTCAAAGGTTTTCAAAGCGAGAGGTAAAGAAAGAGATCGTAACCCTCCTAACGTGTATTTTTACACGTGTTCCCCGAGACTTTCCGCGGGAATTCGAAACCGAGGCTGAACGCGGAGAAGCGCGGTATAAGCTACCACCGACGCAGGATTTTCTCCTCGTTTGCGACTCGTGAAAATGTTCCTCCGCGAAGCATAAATTTTGAAGTTCCACAAATTGCCTGGGGAACTTCGGGCTTCTCACTGCATTAGAAATTAACGATCGTTATTACACGGGTAGCAAGGTACTCTCCGTGGCACATATTTCGCGGCAACCTTTTCCATCTCCAGCTATTTAACGTCGTGATTTAATATCGCATTTAGCGTTTATACATCGGAGTCGGCCAGTCGCAGTTATCGAGGCATTAAATGTACCCACGTATTCAGCAAAGAAGACATGCGGCATTGATGCTTCAATAATTATTACTAATGATCTGTTATGTAAGCTTCCCGTACGTACGACCGCGTTAAATTGCGCAAGATTTAATTATCGCGGGATTAAATGCAGTTATATAATAATGCGAAACTTAGCTTCTCGCAGAGATGATCTCCGCGTCGCGCTAAACGTGCGTGCAGACATTCGCGGTGCGGAGAACGCGGCGCGGCGGCGCGTCAGGTCGAACGTGTCAAAGTAAACGATCGGCGCAGCGAAAAATTCCACCCTCCCCGCGCCCCCGTCGCTGGCAACTTTCGCGAGCGCGCTCGAAAAATCCCCGACAGAGAAAGTTTGTTTACGAACGGGCCACAGGGGGAATAGGATTCGCCGATCGGCCGAATATATTCGAACGGGTTGCGCCGACTGTAAGTTGCAGGGGTGTTAAAGGTGCAAGATTATATTATGTCTGCAAGCTTTTCTGAATACTGTAAATCCCCGGCGGGGGCGGGGTGTTTTTTAAATTCTTTAAAGCCAATTTCTACAAATGTAGATTAACTTTAATTTTGGTTTAACTTACTCTTTATCTTTTTCTAATTCTTAGAACTAGAAAAAGATAAAAAGTAAGTTAAACCGAGATTAAAGTTAATCTACATTGGTAGAAATAAACGTAAAATGGTCCCCACGATGTTTATTCGAGTTACGGTTAATATTCAGGTGGCAGAAGATTGCCTTTTTTTCCATACATAATTCGTTATTGAAGACGATCGACGAAAATTTGTCGATATTTTATTTTGTCGCAAAGATAAAAATAGGAGGTGTTGAGATTTTTTTAGGCGTACGATTCGAGCGAGGCACGATGTTTTAACATAGAAAATTAAGAGCAATCACATAATTACATGTAAAAATACTTCATATAAAAATTAATGTTCTAAAAAAAGACAGTTTTTTTTATGAATTTACGCAGACCGGACTTTCGAATGAGAAATGATAAGGATCGATATATTTCGTATCAAACCCGAGGTAATTTTTAGTTAGATTTTTGCTAAGTTAATCGAACCTCTCTCGCGTTCAACGTACTGTGAGACGTTCTCCGTCGATGTTGAGTGTTATTAAAGCGAGTCGAAGGCGATTCGCGCGGGGCCCGAGACGCGAAACACGCCGACGTGTCTGGCGTGAATGCGAATTAAGCGCGGAGAGGATGGAGTCGCCGCGGTAAAAGAGGAAAGGGGAAGGATTTCGACTCTGTTCCTTGTAACGAGAGACTGACGACGGCGCGCATGCCGCTGCAAAGATTTGCCTGAAAAAAGAGCTTAAAAGAGAGAAAGCGTTCGAATATATTATAATAAATGTGTAACCCGAAATAAATAGCATCTTGACTCAGAATAGATACTCGCGAATAAGAATATCGGTTATCTATCCAAAAAAATCGCGATCGCATAATATTACTTCTTCGAACAAAAAAATAACTTTTATTTAAAAATGACAGATTAATTATGAAGCTATTGAAAAGCGGGTGGGACTACGGTAATTCCTAATGTCACCTACATAGATCTAAAAGTTTCTTTGTGACTACATTATAAAGCTATTAAATATAATAAATAATTTTATATTTAAAAACTTGGAAACTATACGGAAAGAATGGTTCTGCTGAAATATCTAAAAATTTAGCCAGATACAGATCTGAAAATAATTGTTGGGTCATCCAAATAATTATGTAGGACGCTCAAAATAGTTGCTAGAATATCAAAATTTTTTGCAGCATTATCATCATGTTTGAGTGTCCTACATAGTTACTTTTGATGGTCTTAAAAAATTATTTTCAGACCTGTGTCTGGCCAAATTTTTAGATATTTCAGCAAAACCATTCTTTCCGAGTAGTCTCTAAGTTTTTAAATATTAAATTATTTATTATATTTAATAGCTTTATAATGCAGTCACAGAGGAACTTTTTACCGTTTCTTTTCGTGTAAAAAAAGAAGATTATTACTAATTTTATTCATAACAATTGGTCGAGAGATGTCGAGTGTCGATCGTTAATAATGAGATTGAGAACCGAGCGACGATATCTCGAGCGCGGTCTAAAGAGCCTTCGTGCTAGTAGTAACGTTCTCCGCAGACCGGCCGGCCGGCACCATCGCCGATGCGGCACGAATACCGATTGCACAGGCGGCGGCGAAAACAACGACACGCTCTCTTGGGGAGATTATCCTGGTCGTCGTTCCGTGCCGAAGCTCCGCCGATAGATCGATCCTCTCTGTCGCCCGCATACCTCTCGACTTAACGTCTCTTCGGCGCTGTCCCGCCTCGCGTCGCCTCGCGTCGCGTCGCGTCGCGTCGCGCCGCGGCTCGTGCACACACGCCGACGTCCCTTCGTTGGGGAACTCGCTCGGACCGTCGCCAGGATCGTGACGAAACTCCGCGGCGCCTGCGTGCCATTTTTCGCCGAATCGCGTCGCGAGTTTTAAGAAAGGGATAGGAAAAGAGGGGAAAGAGGATCGCGATAAGCGTCGAATCGAGGGACCCGACAAGCTTCGGTATCTATATCAATGGACCCCTCTGTAAACCTTGAAGATAGACTTGGCGAACTCTCGGCTTTCGGCCGTTAACCCCCCGGTATCTATCCCACTTCGGATCGCTTCTTGTTTACTCCGATCTTACGATTTATCTCTTTTTTCCTCTCTTTCTCTCTCCCTTTCTCCCGTCTCAGAGGAAGAACGGAAACGCGGCCGAGGATGGTCGATCATGGTTATTTGCGCGTATCCATCCGTTACAATTAGACAGCACGTGTCTCCTTGGCCGTTAATGCTAATGGGACGAATTCCCTCATGGCTCACTTGCGACACCAGCCTCGTGGCGACGACGCCGGGACCGTAATGTCGCGCATACGCTACTGCCAATCCTCCGTCCCTCTTTCGCGCCCACGTGCGTGCGTACGACGATCTCCATCGCTGCGGCCGGCGCGAGTGCCTAACATCGTCTCCGTTGCGCTTACGATGGATCGCCTCTGTCTCTCTGTCTCCTTCCCTCCCTGCCTACCACCCTCTTCACCCTCACGGGTGTCTGCATCCGTCTTCGTCACGGCGACGCCGGAACGCGTCTCTCCTTCTCTTTCTCTCCCTCTCCCTCCCCCTCTCTTTCAGCCTCTCTCTTTCTCTCTCGGTCTGTGTGTTCCAGCCGAATTTCTCTCTCTCTCTCTCTCTTTCTCTCTCCCGTTTGCGTGCCCACTCCTTCGCGCTACTCGCGCACAGACTCGGCCGCCTGTGTACGTGCCGTGTCTCCGTCTACGTTTCACGCGTACCGAATCCCTCTCTTTCTGCCTTCCTCCGCCACACAGAGCCGAGCCGGCCGTGTGTCTCCGGTCTACATCCTGCTCTCGGTCCGTCTCGCCCGTTTCCGCGCGCGGATCGCGCGCGCACCGGCCGTCCTCGTCGCTCCCGCGCAAGAGACGACCGCGTTTCTGTCGAGCGCGCCGCAGACTTGGCTCGCCCCCAGTCGCCCCACCGCGTTTCTGTCGAGCGCGCCGCAGACTTGGCTCGCCCCTCCGGTCCCCCCCCCCCGACCGGCCGCGGTTGTGCCTCGTCGAGCCCCTCCACTCGATCAGCATCCCCCAACCGTCCCTGCACACCCGTCACCCTTTCTCTGTCCCACGCCGTCGCCCCGTCCTCCTCGGTCTCTCTCGCTCTCTCGCTCTCTCTCCCGCCGATACCCCGCGACACCCCTTCGCCGCGGCTGGTCAGGTACATTCGTTCTCTCTCCGGCTCGCACCCCCACGCAAGTCGTCCGCTCACTCGCTCTCTGTCCTTCGTCGGGCACGCATCCCCCGCGAGCCGCTTCCTCGAGCGCGCGCTGAATCCGTCCTTGTTCCCGTCGGCGAATTTCGCGGCGTTCTCCTCTTCCTCCGCCCGCTTCCTCCTCCTCCGCCACCTCGTCCTCCTCTTCCTCGTCGTCCTCCTCCTCCTCCTCCTCTTCCTCCTCCGCCGCTTCCTCCTGCTCGCCGCGTCCTCCTCATCTCCTCGCTCCTCCGAATGCCGTGCGTCCTCAGCACGGAGCGCCGAATGCCATTTCACTTTCGTTGGGCTTCGCCGCGTAGGAGATCGGGCCCTGCCAGGAATTATCCTCTCGTTCTGCGCGCTCGTAACCTCCCCGTACGCGCGTATTTCGGCCGGCTTTCTCGCGGCTGCGTCGTCCGCAACGACGACGATCACGGCGACGACGACGACGACGGCGACGGCGACAACGACGAGGACGATCACGTCGGCGACCACGGCGACGATCACCGCGACACGTTTTCTCGCAGTGACTTCCCGGCGACTTCTGCCTCCACCTCCGCGTCGTCCTCCCTCTCGCCCGTCGTCGCCGCCGTCTCCTCTTCTTCTTCTTCTTCTTCTTCCTCCGCCGCTCTTCCTTTTCCTCATCCTCTGTCTGCTTCCCGGCCGTCACTTCCTCCACCTCCACCTCCTCCTCCTCCTCCTACTACTACTACTACTGCCGCTACTACTACTCTTCTTCTTCTTCTTCTTCTTCTTCTTCTTCCGCCACCTCCTCCGCCTCCTCCTCTTCTTCTGTCTCGACGAGGGACCGTTCGCCCACGGAGCGCCGCAGCCAGGTGAGTGATAAACGATATAACTTCCTACGCGCCCGGATACGGTAGAACGGAGCGGAGCGTCGTCTCTCGCGAGAAGCGGCGCGTCGCGTCGCGATATCGCTCGGCGGCCGCTGCAGGGCGATGGGCATTGCTCCCTCGGTGGATCGTCGGCGTGAGGAAGAGGGCGACGGCGGGGTGGTGGAGAAACAAGGGAGAGAGAGAAAGAGGGAAAGAGGGAGCGGACGTACGAGTGAACTTGATGCGGGCGCGGGGTACCGTCACGCCGTGCCGTGCCGAATCTCGAGCGATCATAGTCCGCGCGTCACGCCAAACGGACCCGCCGCGCCGTTTCGAGATATTTTTGTGCCGAACAACACTCGGTTGCAGAAGTATGCGTCGCGCCGCGCCGGTCGCGGCCGTCGGCCTCCCCAACACCGGCCCGTCTCGCCGCGATCCGGATTTGTTTCGCTCGTGGAACGTTCTCGTCGCCGTTCGGAGCTGTTGCACTTTGCCTCCTCCTTCTCCTTCTCCTCCTCCTCCTCCTCCTCCTCCAAATCGCCGTTGTTCGAACGTAACGTCGACCCTCTCGGAAAATCGTGGACTTTAATTGGGAATTCAGTAAATGCACCGATACGCCTTGGTGCTCGTAGAAGGTCACACATAATGCTAAAATATGTGCGTAACTTGCAAACGATTCGCCAATACGTAAGTCGCTATATTGTTTAGAATTTTTGCAGGGCGTTTCGGTAAGGCACTTTTGTGTTATGCGCTTGTTTATGCACTTTGCTAGGTTCGTGTTGTTTTTAGTGTGCATCTCGGACAAACTTTAATAAGTTATCGGAATTTTACGAGCACCTGTAATTTTAGATTAATATCGTTTCGAAGTAAAGAGTTCATCTAGCCTTCGCGATAATTTTACAGGGCTGCTAATTAAGAAAGTATTTAATATTGGAAATTAATAACTTTTTGAAAAGATTAAGTCGTGTAAGCGTATAGAGAACAAAATTTTGTTTGTCTCAATTTCTTTTAAATAAATTTTGTGTCAACAGAGAGAAACGGTGTATCTTGTGTCTGTGTGATTTAATCGTAATATGCTGTGGAAAAGATCAGGCGATCTTGAGGGATCTTGGTTCGTAGGAACAGGAAAAATCCGGGGAATTTAACTTTGATAAGGAAACAAGTTTGCATAGCGAATATACGTCTAAAGATATGAATTCACTCGTGCGAGTGTCTCACAATGGATTTTCTTCGAACAACTCGCGAATATGTTTACACTGAGACGAATACGTTTATGTACCCTGACTAACACTGACAAAACCGCACACTACTGTCACAATTGACACGCGCGATTTTTAGTCGCGAGTAGACGCGTAGCTGTCGGACCGGTTTCACCAACGTCGGTTAACGCTAACCGACGTTGCTTGATTCAGTCCTCCTCCTTTGTCTATATCCCGGCCGAGGCAATGATCCATAAGCAGATGAGACATGAATCAATCTGTTAAGATTAATATTCATAAACTCTGTCGGCAGTGAATTGTTTGGATTATCGTTTGTTTTATTTTTTTTAGGTAGATATAAAAATAGATATGAAATGAACGGAACAGGTGTATATACTCGTGTATTTAAGAGAAAAAGAGGGAATATAAGAGGAGAAAGAGAGAGAGAGATCGCAGGTCAGGAAGGGAAGTTTTTACGCAGAAGCTTCAATCTCAATCCAGAGATTGGGGAACTCTTAGATCTGTTGGTCAATTTATGGTCAATAAGAAAAGGGCAAAACGAAATATATAATCCGATAACTCCAATTAATTTGAAGTTCTCTGCTTCGACAGCAATTTGTATCTTTCGCGAACTGATGAATTTAGTGGATTCCCATGCTTCGATAAATTTTCAATACTCCGAGATTGAAACAATATTACGGAAAATTTGATAACGTCCGGCATATTGACAATATTACGGAACGTTGGATGATAAATGTTGAAGAATCGCCGATATGGGAATTATTGATGAGACGATAAACAGAACACTTTTCATATACGACAATAAATTTTGCGGCTATTGCAAACTATGTAGCAATATATTAACGATTTCTTTATGACTAATCGAATCTCTTGTCAAATGTTAATAAGATACAACAAACGTGAAGAATATTTTTCTAATAAAATATGGTAGAAATGATTTTTGTCGGAAATTTTTATAGTGGTTTTTATGTTCGGTCTTTAATAAATTCTACACAATTTATAGCCGCACATTTCACCTAATGGAACTAAAATTTTCTTGCTTCATGCTCGGTCTAAAATTTTCTACTACTGTACTACAGTAAAATCTCATCAGTAAAATCTCTCATTGTTATAAGAATGTCTGTGGCATTTCTCTTTACTATTTGTTGTTATTAGTTTACATTTTCTCCTTTTCATTTTGTGTATCGATTTATTGATTTATTGCATTTATCTCTACTACTCGAATTATTACTCAGGTTAGGAATCAAATCAGCACTTATACTGTAACCTCGCCTTTTGTCTGCAATTTAATATCTAGACTTATATTTTGTGTATATACATATGTACTACCGAGTAAGCCTGTCTAATTGCATTTAATAAAGCTAATCTATTATTATTATTATTTAATAAAGCTTATCTATTATTATTATTATTATTAATCTATATTTTGCCGAATTTATTGGAACTGCTTTTTTGGCATTGACATTTTTATAACAAATTTTAAAGTTACTATAATAAACGAACTAATGATGAGCGTCTTAATTTATCGCGCATTGATAACGTTACGGCTTTTCTTAGGTATTATGACGGGTGTATTGTTTCATGGAATAGCGTCGTTGCATAAAACGATACGTGAAGCAACGACGACACGTGTCGTCGATGCACCTTAAGCTGCGTACACACCGTGTTCGCGAATTACTCGTTAATTTCGCAAGTAAATTAGCTCACTGAACTGTTTCACGATTATCTTAATTAACTCAACGAATGACTCCAAATATAAACTTCAAGGTTTATTTTTATCTATAACGGAGTTATTTTATTTATAAATAAAATTACTTCTCACATCAAAGTAACTCATCGAGAATTCTAACGACGATAAAAATTGTTCGCTTTACGAGCCGGAGGTATCAATTATATTTTTTTAAGAATCTTAAGAATTTATAAAAGTATTTTAATGTATAATATATATAATTTTATTATACTATATATCTCTTTTACATAATTATGTGAAGTAAGAAAAGTTGAAATTGTGTTACATCAAATTAATTGGCCATTATATTAAAAGTGATATAGTGGTCATAAAATAATATTTATATAGTAGGTACATTTTAAAGGAGTTTTTTGTGAGAAAGATTATAAATACAGAAAAAGATTATGAATAAATTCTGTAATGTGATTATATTATAAATATTGATTCACGGTACAACGTAGTTGACAAATTAAATGAAGACCCTAGTAAATAATTATCAATACTTTCTTAACGTACATGAAAGGCATCGCGTTTTTTAATTCTCAGTTTGACAGCATGCGGGCGGTCGATAAAAAGCGGGCAATTCAATCCCGCGAAAATGCGGAAAATAGTGTCTTGTTTGCACGCGCGATCTACAACGTTTTGAACACCTGACTGAACGTCCCGTGAGAAAGCGCGCTCGTAAAAAGCAGATCGTTCCTCTCTTCTTGGAGACGCGAGTCGAGGGTGACTCTCTTACGAGAGGCCTTTAAACTGTCTACGAAGCCAGGCCGTTCCCCCATTATCCGACTCCTCTGCTCCACGTTCGTAAATATCCGATTGCGCCAACGTCGGTCGCAATACGAATCGCGGCTAGCCAAATTTTTCCTTATTCATATCTGTTATCAGAGAAGTTAAGGGATAACCATACAAAGTTCCGTGAAAAAGGGATTATAATTCTGTTGATGTAATAGATTTATATCCATTTCCACACTAATGTAGATTAACTTTAATCTCGGTTTAACTTACTCTTTATCTTTTTCTAGTTCTAAGAATTAGAAAAAGATAAAGAGTGAGTTAAACCGAGATTAAAATTAATCTACATTGGTGGAAATAAACATTAGTGTCGAATGTGTAAGATGTCAAAAATTTGTGATAGTTAAGAGCAGGAAAATTTATTTTCCTGCATAGAGATATAGCTACCTTCTTTTTATGATCTTTTTATCGTCGGTATACCATCCACATTTAATGCTTAGGAATGTTTGTAGAAATATTTGCATTACAATTAATGCGAATTAAAAAGAAGTAATTAGCATATATTATGTAATATTCGGGAAAATTATTGTGTTAATCAATATCGGTTGATTTTGAGAATTGTCGGTGCCATGAATTGAATATTGGCAGCAAAGTATTACTTTAATATTAATATTTTTAGATACATTGTACGCCACGCGTCTCAAGAAATGCATGAGAAATCTTGAGATACTCAGCTGATATCGTGGAATGTTATATCGACGCAGAGAAACGCGATATCGCGAGCAAGATATCAATACTTTAGTATCTAAGTATATTTTTTTAGTACGTCGTATTTTACATCGTCATACGCACGCGAGGTATCTCGAAATATCGATATTTTTCTAGTGTCAGTGGCGAAGTATGACAGGAAGATATCGACAATATAAAACATCAATGTATCTTCGCCATTTATTACTTCACCTAAGCATCATACATGTTGCTAGTTACATCATACCAGAAATTTCAAGACACCGGTCGCCGACTTAATATCGACGATATTAATCGAAGATGAAACATTGATATATCGATGAATAACAAAATATTGACACTTCGATGCCGTTTAGATATCCCCATTCCCCTCGGATGCACCGTCGCGAAAAGACACCTGCTGGTCGTATTCTTACGTTTACTCGAGGGCGAGCACGTGGTGCGGCCAGGGTCGCGCTCCCATTCAGAAAGGAGGTTATGCAGCAACGCGGAGAAGAGAGAGAGAGCGAGAGAGAATGTTATACTCGTGACGCCCGTTACATTATCAATTCCGTTATGGCGCCGTATTCGTAATAGTGGAGACGACCCTACGACCGTCTTCGGGGATCCCCCTCGCGCCTCCTCTTCTCACCGACGTGCTTTTACCCCATGTCTCTTTTTCCTTCTTTCTCTTTCTTTCTCTGTCTCTCTCTCTCTCACTTTCCTTGCCGCATTCGTTCCATCCCCGTTTTTCTCTTTCGTTCCACGCTCTCTTCCATCTCTTCTTTTTCTTCTTTTCTTTCTTCTCTCTATATAAAGCACCTTACTTTCCCTCAGTACGCTCTCTTGGCGAGCAACCCCCAACGCCCTTCTACCCCTTCCTCCTCCCGCGTCCTTCTTCCCGTTTCCGTGAAACCTTTCCACGAAGGTCGAGCTTTTTTGCGGATTTGCACCTGTTGGACCTCGCCCGCGCGCTTCAATCGCTCCCTTATTTCTTCTTGTACAGAAAAGCCGCTCGTTTCACTCGCGAGTCGATCGCGGAAGAATTTTTCGAGATTCGGCCGATGGATTTCTCGCGCTTAGACGCGCGAACTCTTTTCGCATGTCTCCTTCGACGCTCCGACACTTCGGTGAATTATTTATCGACACGAGCAGATCGGCTTGATCGACAAGCAAATTTATTGAGGCAAAGACACGCGCTGGAGAGAACGCGGCTCCTCGAACGAAAACGATCTTGGCAGCTTTTAGCTGCGAGAAATGCTACCAGTTTCAGGAAACATTTAATGCGCAAGAAAGTTTGCCGATAATCTTTACTTACAATTCCTGCGGAAGTTTCGCAGTTTCATGTTTGTTTCACATGCGAAACTGCACGAAATTTACACCGCTGTAATCTTACAGAATTAGATGTCTCTTATTTAAAAGTACGGGCGGGTACTTTTTACGTCTGCAGTCTTACAAGCACGCTCCCGAAGTTTTCTCCAGAAGAAGCCACGCGATAAAACTTAACTTGGCAATTCACAGTATGATAATGCAAGTTGTAATAACTTTAAAAACTCGAATTGCACCGCAAACAAATAAAAGCGTCTTCATCTCGAGACAGTTGAAGCTGGCGATTGGTTCTTTTCTCACAAAGATCCGTCTAAACTTCACCAGACAAGCACTGGACATTCCAGCTGCATCGTTTGCCACGATTATTCTTTGGCATTTACGAATTTCGGAAAGTCGCGGATCGATCGCGACCCGAAGGAAAACGCGGACGAGCCGAAACCGGAAACAGAGCTAGCAGAGGGAAGACAAGAGGGGCAACGGGGGGAGGAAGAGATCGGACTTTTTTTCGCCATCGTCTCTCGTCAATTAGTCCGGGATAATTGGTCGGCCGATGCCCTTGAACCCTAAGTATTGATTGGTGAGGTCGGATTCTGCCGGTGTGGCGGTGTCCCTCTTGCCTCCGAACCGATGGCACCACCCCTATGCATCCACCTCCGAACCGACCAACCAACCAACCACCCGCCCCGCCGTCGCCGTCGCCGCCGCCGCCGCCTAACCCCCGCATCGAACCCCCTTTCGCTCCCCCCGATGCGCCCCGCGCGCGCAACCCTTCGTCCGTGGTTCTCCAAGTGCCGTCGCCGTTAGAGCACCGCGTGTCGGCAAAGGTTTTTCTGCCCTTTATTTATTTAATTGAACTACGAAACGCCATTTCCCACGAATGCAATCCGAACCTACCCACCGCCTCCTCGTTTCACTCACTCACTCTCTCTCTCTCTCTCTCTCTTTCTCTCACACTTTTTCTCTCTCAACCCCCTTCCGCATCCTTCGCTGTCGAACTCGAGCAACGACAACGCGAGCGAAATTCCACCAAGGGAATTCCACCGAGAATCGAACGTCATTTCGTTCGGATACACGGAGATGCGGCTCATTGCACGGTAATTTCATTGCAACGGACGAGACCCCTCGTTGTACGTTCGTAGCCCCCGCCGAATTTGATTTATCGTGTAACGTGCCTGTCTCGCGAGGACATCGACCGCTCTTTGTGCGTTTACGGTTGCTGAACATCTACCAGTTTTCCTAATATAATTGAGCGCATTTATTAATCCGTGCACAAGTCAGTTTTTTTTTTTAAAGAAACTGTTTAATCACAATTCAACATACATCGTTGATCACATTGTAAATTTTGCAATTATTTGTCGCCTTGATTTTTAATTTCTAACAATTGTATAATTTTTAGTTGTAGATTAATTTGGTGTATACGTAATAATTCGAAACTTCTTTTTTCATTTAGAAAGAGAATATCGTATATATATGTACATTTGATCAATTTATTAAGTTCAAATTTCAAGCAGCAGCCATCGAAGTATTTTTAAATTTTTGGTCGCAGGATTATAGACAAAATCGCGTGCAAATATAGACGGTTATGAAAGGAGATGTTTTTCTTTCCTCTTCTTTTTCTTATTACTATATATCATCGAATTTATTGCACTTTAATTTCTCGCTACTTATAAATTTTAATTTTGAAATTAAAGCATACGATACACAATGGACGTTAAATTTGAAGGCGATGGTATCTGAACATTTAGTACGCAATGCAAATATTTACGCATGGACATTTCGCTGCTAAAATATCTGTAATTGCGAAGCTTTACGTTGAACTCTCTACTCTACACATAAACTGTAACAGGTAGAGATATTGACATGACAATTCAACAATTCTTATTATTACAAATCCATTACAGTTGCGGCGCGATAAAATTGGATGCTTGACAATTTTGCCCCAATTGCGAATCGCTCGATCCGATCCATTAACCGAGAGAGAACGAATGCTGTTAAAACAGACAATGTGTACCGAAATTATAACGCGTCATGCATTGTTATCGAGTGTCCTTCAATTACACGGCGAAAGCGGTTGTAGCATTGGAGGAATAGTGACGGAGACCTTTTCTACAACCGACTTTGTCCAACAGGTTTATCGCTTTCCCGAAATGCTGGGAAAACTCCGAGACATCGACAAATAGCTCAAATCGCATGATTCTTTCTAATGTTAAGATAAATATCTCTATTAAAGTTCGATTTTTGTGGATCTCGATAATTTATATAAATTAATATCAAACTTATAAATTAATATTATCGATATATTACAGCATCGGCAAATCGCAGGATGTTGCTGGAAATTATTAATGCTGCATTTGCACTAAAGGTAGTGCTGTTATTTGATTTTATTTAGCATGCTAAGTATGCAGCATTAAATTTCCACTGCGTTTTTAATTCCCAAAAATAACGTTAGAAAAATACAAGGACTGCATACTATTACATGTTTATGAGATCAATTATTGCCGTATTCGGTGCTAAATGCGCACATTCCGGGCCCGCGAACCGAGGCGTGATTCTCGTTGCCGAAAGTCGCACCGCTGTCATCGCCGTCGTCGTCCTCGTCGGGGATGGCCGTTCGCTCGCTTCCTCATTCGTCCCGACGGAGACGCTCGATTATCGCATGCCCCACGACCCGACCAGCGCCATCAAACTCCCGAGCCGCCGAGATCGAAGATCCGCGGACGTTTCGGGCGGCCGTGCACACGCCCGGCCGTAACGAGCCGGCGAACGAGCGAAGGCACGAGAGAGACAGGGTGAGAGAAAGGGACAAGCAGACGCGTGTGCGCGTGTGGAAACGCTTGGAAGTCATTGGTGTCGATGCCGTCGCGAACACCGAGAGAAACGAGAGCGAGAGAGAGAGAGAGAGAGAGAGTGTGTGTGTGTGTGTGTGTGTGTGTGTGTGTGTGTGTACGTGTGTGTGTGTGTGCGTATCGGGGGTTGGGGGTGGTCGATACGGCCCTGGGGCCGCGACAGCCGCGTCGGAGGCCTCCCCATTCTTCCTGCAGGCGTTTTTGCCTCCGCCACGTTTCAGCCCTCTCCACACCCCCGTTCTCCATCCTCCTCCTTCCCTCTTATTCTCTGTTTGCGTCTCTCTCCTTTTCTCTGCGAATTTTTCTCCCTTTCTTCTTCTCTCCCTTTCGTTCCTCTTCTCCCTTCCTCTCTACGTTCTCTCTCTCTCTCCCTCTTTCCTTCCTCGCGCTCTTTCTGTCTTTCTCTCGCCCTCTCTCGTTCCCTCCCCTCCCTTTCTCTCTTTCCCTCCTTGTCACACTCTCTCAATCCATCCAGCCTGATCTGCCATCTCACCCTCCGGTTTCTCCACCCACGCAACGCGTTCCAGCCGCCACTGACACCCCCCCGGTGCAACCTGCCTCTGTCCCCCGGTCCTCTACCTCCTTCCATCCCCTCTGCCTCCCCGTTACTCCACCGCGGTGCCACTCTCACGCCGCCGGCAACCGCGCAGACCCCGCCTAATCGTGCCACCCCCGGCTTGATTAAAGAACAGAGAGGCTCCGGCGCGCGAGGGTTGCTGCCGTTAGGTCTTCTCTCTTCCGCTCACTCGTTTTTCTCTCGCTATGTTACTCTCTCGTTTCTTGCTTTGTCCGCGTCATCATTCTTCTTCTCTTGGTCATTGTCCGTAGGACTCTTCCGAGCAAGGTCCTTTATACAGGTCGGCCACGTGGACGTCCTAACATCCCGAGAAGCCACGCGACTTGACGGGTTACGCCACGCGGAGGTGGCGTCCATCATCTTCCTCCTCCTCGTGACCTCACTTCCTCCTCGTTTTACCGTTCATTCGTCTCTTAAACTTCCCTCCCCTTCTCCCTCGTACCGAGATTTCAAGGTTACTTCACGAGGACGCATATCGCGGACTCGTAACGAGTCTTCACCGGTCTTTTATATGTTGCATACTTATTTAAAAAATACATATATTTAAATGTACTTCATCTTTCTGGATTAGTTCTATAATCGAAATCTGATTCATTCATTGTCTTGATAAAACAATTGTTATCCTATTAAATTCTCTTGTATAATTACGCATCTAAACTTCTGTCAAGACAGTCGCGTGTCTTCGAGATTAAAAAGTTAATCATGAATTTTGAGAAATCCAAGCGCACATTTATTCATACATTAATATAATTATATTTTTGTAAAACATTTCTTCGTGCAATAACACTCGATCGAATATATCCACTCAGCTGCAAGTTCCCGGTCTTGAACCTACGAAAATACTCGTCTCCTGTTTCCAAGTTAGTTCGCACGTCTCGAGCTCGTAAAAGCTCGAAGGAGGGGACAAGTGTCTCCTCGACAGCAGTTTTCTGAGACGCGAAGCGAATTTCGTCGTGGACGAGGCGCGTCTCGACGCGGATTGTCGTCGTCGCGACGCTTGCCGAAACTGGATCGCCGGCGCAGATTTTCAGGAGCGACGTTTGGTGGGTGGACGAACGGTGCTCGACGTCGACGCCGACGCCGCCTCCGCCGCCGCCGCCGACGTCGACGCCCGTCGCCGAGATGAAATTGCACCGCCGCCGGGCGGAACGAGATGCCGGGACGACGAGCTCTCGCCGCGCGAGAAATATGCAAATCCAATCGGACCGGACCCGCAGTCCTTCGTCCGCAAAGCGGTTTACCGAAATGAGTATTTTTCTATTCCACGCCCGCGCCTTGATTCTCGAACGCGGCGTTTCCGCGCGCGTTTCCGCACACGGCCGCGGCCTCGATTATACGATCCCGTTAATTAACAAATTAATCGCTCACTCGTGGCTAACGTGTGGCGATTCTTCCACGCGGTGGACACGTTAACTCGCAAACGTTAATTCTTAAAACTCGACGGTAATGTCAAAATAAAATAAAAAATAAATGCTTATGCAACAAATGCATGTTAGAAATTAATTGAAATATTTTAATATACATTATAAATTTTATTCTATGATAAATATGTTAATTAATATATTAATAATTTAATAATTTTAAAGAAATTAAGAGATAATTTTAAAATTTTAAAATTAATAAATTTATAATTTTAAAGAAGAAGAAACGTGCCTAATATATATAGTTGATTAGAAATCACATGTTCCTAATCAAGTGCGTGTGTTCTTCATTAAGTAGATTTTTAAAAGTACACTGAACGAACGGTTTTGCTGAAGTATCTAAAAATTTGGTCAGATACAAATCTGAAAATAATTTTGTTGGACCATCAAAAGTAACTACGTGGGACGCTCAAACATGCATCGAAAAAATTGTATTCTACTCTAAAATAAGCACTAAGAGGATCTTCTTAGTTTAAGAGCAGAATCCGTTAAACAATATATTTTTAAGAATATTCTCTATAATATAATATTCTCTATAAGAATATTCTTACATGTTAAGAATCTCTTTAGAGGATATATTATTTAACGGATTCTCTTCTTAAACTAAGAAGATCCTCTTGGCGCTTATTTTAAAGTAGAATACAATTTTTTCAGTGTGATGATAATACTACAAAAAATTTTGATATTTTAGCAACTATTTTGGGCGTCCTACATAATTATTTTGATGGTCCAACAAAATTATTTTCAGATCTGTATCTGGTCAAATTTGTAGATATTTTAGCAAAACCATTATTTCCGTGTAGATTGCGTAAGATAGCGAATGCGCGTTACACGCCAGGTTTTGGTGACTTAGAACGATTTCCGTTTCTTCCGCAGTCGCTCTTGAAGACGGCCGACCAGCTGAAGATCAAGGGCCTGTGCGAGGTGCCGGAGAACAGGGACGGTCCACCACCCGTGAGTCTAAGCTCGCCGCCGAGGGAGTCCGGCACCCCGAGGTTGAACTACACGAAGCTGAAGAAGCACCACCAACGGTACAAGAGACCCAGAATCGAGCGGCCCACGTTCGAGCAGCGGGCCACCGATCCGAGACACTACGATCGCTACAAAGAGGAAGAGGCCAACAACGATTACAGCCGCGATAACAAAGAGGTAACTTCGCCGAGATCTGAGAGACACAGCTAAGCTTTTCAATCCTCGGCTACTCTGTAGCGGCACTCAATTATAAAGACTTAATTCCAATGGGTGTTTTACGAGCATCGGAAAGAGTGCTTTGCGTTTATAATTATTTATAATATGATACGTAGTTCTGAGATTTTTAGGAAATTTCTTAATTTAATTAGTTAAACATATATTTATAATATAATACATGGTTATGAGATATTTAAGAAAAATTTCCTTATTTACATTAATTACTTAACTATGTATTTTTATAATATAATGTGTGGTTCTGAGATTTTTAAGAAATTTCCTTAAGTTAAGTACTTAAACATATATTTGTAATGTGATATGTAGTTCTGAGATTTTTAGGAAATTTTCTTAAGTTAATTACTTAACCATATATTTATAAAATGATATGTAGTTTTGAGATTTTTAGGAAATTTTCTTAAGTTAATTACTTAACTATATATTTATAATATATGATAGTTCAGAGATTTTTTTAGAAAATTTCCTCAAATTAATTACTTAACCAAAAGTCTTTTATCAGTTTATTAACGTAGCGTCGTGATCCATTATTTAATTATTAATATTTAAACAAATAATATTAAGAATAAAAAAATTAAATTTAAATTAAATCGTTAATTTAATATGTGAATTAATTATTCCGGCTTCATGTAAAGGACTGTATTTCAAGACCGACGAATATGCGGCACGCAGTTCGCATGAGCAGGAATATTCACAAAATAATTATTATTAGGCACCAAGATTATCCGCCGCGACCGATATGGGCTTTCTTTCATATTTATATTTATCTTAATATTTAATTCTTAATAGAAACAGCGAGTGAAAGTATTATAATATAATAATATAAATTATGCTAATTATAAGAAACAATGTTTACATTGTGAGAAAGTTGTCGCAATATAGGTAGTTTATTCGAATTTAACTATAATAGTGGAAAATTGATCACTTGTAATGCGTTGAAAAAGACGAAGTGAGGAAAACGTACAAACGCAACGGCTGTCCCGTCTCGGCGGGCGGTTCGATCTCGTCAGGGTCGACGCTAAATTCGTACCGGATATTCCGCAGAACCATCGAGACTGGCAAGCTGAAGATGAAGAGTGCACGGAGACAGCAACAGCAGCAGTAGCACTGGAAACTTGCCAGCGTAATAATAATAACAATAACAACAACAACGGTAACGGCACGAGTAACAACGGTAAGTCAATCAACTGAGATTTTTGCCCCGCACCTGGATTTCATATCTGTGTCGCGGATTTCATTTCTTTTTTTCTCATCTATTTCTCACGAGAAACTTGAATTTTATAGATTTGTTATTTTGACGAAAAATTGCGCGCAGTATAAATTTTCAGTCCAATTATATTATTGACATTTTTTCAAAATAATATTTTCTACAGTACGTTGCATTATGGTGCATTTTGCGTTTCAGAGTAAATAAATATCTTGTGACCAGATTCGGAAAAAAACGAGAAATACCTGCTCGCGATTATTCGGAAGCTTCCAGGTGTGGGGCGATTTACCGTTTTCAGAATCGACCCGGACGGACCCTTTTCACATCGAATAAAAAGGTGACATGTTTTGTCACACAGGGCTAGGGCACTACGTCCACCATCCGGAACCCGGAGAGGTCGATTTGCCCCCCGAGACCCAACCCACTCCACCCAGCGCTACCCTGGTCGGCACCACCATTACCCATCTGAGGGATCCGGATCATCACACAGGTATAAAACTTTGTTTCTTGAGTACCGTTTCTTACCTCGAGTATAGCGGTTCTCGACAACGATCGTCGCAATCGTACATGCGCGTGAAGCGAATTAAGACAATCGCTTTTAATCCCTTCGAAATTAATTATTTGTTATGTCAATTTTTGCTAATGAACAGCACGAAATGAAACTGGGACAAGAGACGTCCCAGCGGATTTAGTTGCGAAAAGATATTGTCAGTGGAACGTGCGTATGTCTCGCTTCTTCGTTATGAAAGAGTAATAAAGAGAGAATGATATGCATATTTTAAGAACTATAAAGGACCCTTCTTTGAGCGCGCAAATGTCGTAAAAATACAATTTCCATTCTAGATAATAACGTTTACTAGGCATATAGTTTTCGAAAAATTCATCCGAGAAGAGCAAAAATATTATAAAATAATTTGTTTAACACTTTGAGTGCTGCACTAATTTCACGTGACTTTCCATTCACGCCGCGTGGGCCACCGATGATTCACGTTACCATATTTATTATATATCTATAAGATATATCTTATAATATTCATGACTACAAAAGTCATTATTATTAAGAGGAAGAGGTAACGTACAATATGTGCAAATGGTCTGAATGAAAAGTCCAATTTATGACTACAAAAATCATTATTAAAAGAAGAGGTAACACACAATATGCGCAAACGGCCTGAACGGAAAGTCCAATGTGGGCCACCGATAGCCCATGCGACACTCAACGTGTTAATTGTGTCTTGTGTCAATTTTGCTGCATTGACAAGTCTGTGACCTTTAAGCTATACTTTAAAGCTAAAAATAGATTTCTTCACAAATTAACTCTCTTACTGACTCTGCGCAATTTAGAACGTGCGTCACTTTCGCGAACTCTACCCTTCGATGACTAAATATATCCAATTCCGATAGTATAGTTGATCATCGTGTCTTGTTTCGCCCACCGCGTGATAGAAGTTTCCCGTTTACTCGGTCCATTCAACGCGCACCGTCGTACGTTTCCATTCGTCCCTCGGAGGGATGTGAGGGCGCGGCGTGGGGTAAAACACTACCGGGCTGAAAGTGCAGCCGGTCATTAGGCGGACAGGGAATCAAAATAATTGGCCTAATCACGCTTAACTGGTCGCGATTAGATTTGCGTTGCTCGGCCTGTAGCAGCAGCCCACGCAACCTCATTTAGCGTCCTTCCGCGTCCAGTTTCGCCTTCGACAGCGCTCGCTTATCGATCCTCAGGTACCATCGAGGCATACCGAGTAACTTCCGCGAGTCCCCTGACGAAGATATATACCGTCGCGAAAGTTATGTCGAGTTACCCCGGTGCGAAGCGCCAACAGCAGCGACGTATCACGTCCATTTCCCGCGGCCTGTTCGCAGAAATTCAGAATTGCGATAGCGTCAAGATCAAGTTTGAGACGCTGCACACGATGGACTCCTCGGACACGATCGACATAGACAGCCACATGTCGGATCGGGCGAGCGTGAGCTCGAAGAACGCCGCCGATAGTGACAACATGATGATGATAACGCCGGAGTTGCTGGGACTGATGCCATCGGGAAGCTCCGGCCAGTCGGACTCGGGTGAGAACAATTCGAGAGGGCACAGCGGACAGTCCAGCTCGCATCATCACGGTTCGAAGTCGTGGACGCAGGAGGACATGGACGCGGCTTTAGAGGCGTTGAGAAATCACAACATGAGTCTAACAAAAGCTTCGGGTAAGAAGAGAGATGTATTCCGAATGTATTCCAATTATTATTCGTTCCGAACGCCAATGATCATCTGAGACCCAAGAAATTATCAAAAATTTGACTTTCACCCAGATAGCAAAATGCTAGTAATACCAGCAATTGCCAGTAGATTCGATGATTTTAGAGTAGATTCCTATCCACTGTGTTCTCTTTAAGCTTGATTTCTACCATTACGACTTGCCAACCATAATATAACAACAGAAATGCAGCAGGAATGGAGTATATCTTGCCATCATGATGTGATAATGCAGGGTCTGCTCATTTTCTGATACATTTCTACCGATATTAGAAAAACAGCAGACTGTGCTCGGCTGTTGCTGGAATTCCACTAACATAATATGCAACACACAGTTGGCAATACATGCTTTTGGCAGGTTTGACTATCTGGGCAGTGAAGGTTCATTCATCTTTTTTCTATATTACAGAGCTAGGATCTGTGAAGTTAGCACGACATTCTACTAATATTAAAAAACAATTAGAGTTCCAGTAGCACAATTATTCTACAATTATTTTTAAGCAGAGTTCCGGCGGCCACATATTTTTAAATAATTTTTTTATCTTTGGAGCTAGCACGACATTTGGAAAAAAAGTACCGTGCTGGCTATTTATCGCAATTCTAGCGACAGTTCTCGTTAGTTCTAGCAGAGTTCTATGCTCTACAATCATTTTTAAGCAGAGTTCCGGCGGCCACATATTTTTAAATAATTTTTTATCTTTGGAGCTAGCACGACATTTGGAGAAAAAGTACCGTGCTGGCTACTTATCGCAGTTCTAGCGACAGTTCTCGTTAATTGTAGCAGAGTTCTATGCTCTACAATCATTTTTAAGCAGAGTTCCGGCGGCCACATATTTTTAAATAATTTTACTTTTACTCCAGGTGTCGTGCTGGCTCCAAAGATAAAAAAATTATTTAAAAATATGTGGCCACCAGAACTCTGCTTAAAAATAATTGTAGAGCATAGAACTCTGCTAGAACTAACAAGAACTGTCGCTAGAACTGCGATAAATAGCCAGCACGGCACTTTGTCTGCAAGTGTCGTGCTGGCTCCAAAGATTAAAAAATTATTTTAAAATATGTGGTCGCCGGAACTCTGCTTAAAAATGATTGTAGAACATAGAACTCTGCTAGAACTAACGAGAACTGTCACTAGAACCGCGGGAAATAATCAGCACAGCACTTTGTCTGCAAGTGTCGTGCTGGGTGTAATAATTTTGTGTATGAAAAATTAGTAATTGTTGGAATTTTGTTTTCATATTACATACAATAGTGGAACTCGAGTAGAACTAACGGGAACTGTTGCCAAAAGTGTTAATATTTATTATTTTTTTGTACCTTAGAGCGGGCGGTGTCGTGTTAGAAGAATAGTCGCGAAGTTAGCACGATATTTTTTCATTTTTTGTTTTTTGCTATAAAAAATGCGGAACTTTTTTTTATTTTTATAAGAAACTGTAGAACTATGAAAAGTGCTACAGGAACTCTAATTGTTTTTTTTTTATATTAGTAGAATGTCGTGCTAACTTTACAGATCCATAGAACTATAATTTCTAATGAGTGGATCGCGATTTGATTATTGATACATGTAGCTCAATCAATGTAATTTAATATGTTTATATAATTTGCACATAGTGACTCTTGTAAAAAATTAAAAGTGAATAATAAGTTAAGATACTGAATAATTTTTAAAAAATACAGCTTACATAACATTAACGATACCTATGAAATAAATTAAATGAGCAAATTTATGTTGTTTCAGCAACATTTGGTATTCCCTCGACGACTCTATGGCAACGGGCGCATCGACTGGGCATCGACACACCGAAGAAGGATGGTCCCACGAAATCCTGGAGCGACGAGAGTTTGAACAACGCCTTAGAAGCATTGCGCACCGGCTCCATTTCGGCTAACAAGGCGTCCAAAGCGTACGGAATACCTTCTAGTACGTTGTACAAGATCGCCAGGAGAGAAGGTATCAGATTGGCCGCGCCGTTCAATGCGAGTCCCACTACGTGGACGCCCGCCGATCTGGATCGTGCTCTGGAAGCAATAAGATCTGGTCAGACATCTGTGCAGAGAGCGTCGACGGAATTCGGTATACCTACGGGGACTCTGTATGGAAGATGCAAGCGGGAAGGAATCGAGCTTAGCAGGAGCAATCCCACGCCGTGGAGCGAAGACGCTATGACTGAAGCTCTCGAGGCCGTCAGGTACCAATAAATAACCTTTCTCTATCGCTCGTCTGTCTGTGTTCAATAAAATGTACTACGAATAGATCAATATACTTCAATGATTCAATTTGAGGAAATCTAATGGTGTGGATTAAATTAATTTTATTTTGTGTATTTTATTTATATACATATCAAAGTTTAAAACGTTTGCAAAAGATTTTAATTCCTTCGTGAGGTTTCAATTTTATCGAACATAGTGGATGAGTTTTTTATTCTAAAAAAATTCAAATTGCTAATGCAAAATAAATAATCACGTTGATCCTGAATTTACTGTTGCAGATTAGGGCACATGAGCATAAATCAAGCGGCGATCCATTACAATCTGCCGTATTCGTCACTGTACGGACGCTTCAAGAGAGGCAAATACGAGGAACCCGTCGTCGGCGACATCTCGCAGGACGGCACCAGTCCGCATTTCCATCAGAGCCCCAACCAGAATCACTCATCCGCCCTTCCAGATCAAATGCCTTATCCGGGCAGCTGAAACTTACCTCTTTACTAGAGTATTAAGTTAGCTTAAGCTCCGAACTTTTCGATTCGCGGCAGCTCCTCAAACAACTCTTTAAACAAACACGCGCGGGCGGCATTCTAAGAGATTAGATACCGATCTGAGAGAAAGAATGTCATTACAAAAACACACATCTATGATAGCGAAGGACAAGATTTACCCGCAGTATTAAAAGTAGTGCTCGGAAAGAGAACCGGATATCCGGGTATACGGGTACTCGCCCGTTCGCCCGTTACCCGTTGCATACGGTTCTGGACCGGTTCCGCGGGTACCCGGTTTTACGGGTACCGGTTCAAAGCGGGTACCCGTATTGAACCGGGTACCCGTTTCAATACGGATACCCGTTTCAGTACGGGTATCCGTATCGATGCGGGTATTCGCGTATGCTACGGATATCTGCGTATTATA
>NJRP01000450.1:100496-140127 GCA_003063835.1 Aphaenogaster floridana | reverse complement strand
TCTGTCAGTAAAAAATGTATGTGTACTTCTATTATTAATATATACTTTAGAGAAAATAAAGTGTTAATCACATTAGAATAATAGTACGTACCTACTTCTCTATTTTGATTGAAACTCAAGTTTCACAATGAAAATAATTCCGACTTGTTTCTCACGACTTATATGTAACATCTGCAGCAATCCGATTGCTGAGACAGCAAACATAAATCCGATTAGTCTAGGGAATTTTTCGAAATAAACTGATTGAGTACCACTGCTCGGTCCGATTAGAAATCCGATTACTTGTCGTAAACACCCCGGATGTGTAGTGTTGTGTCGACGATTACGACAATTGGAACGCAACTTGTGTTGCCGTGTGTACGAAAGTGTCTAGGGATATTGCAATTGGAAAGCACCCACTAAAACCTGACAGATGTGCGTCTTAAGGTTGTACCAACATAAGAAAAATAAATAAACCGGTTCCCGCATGCACGGTACTTTTAAATAAAAAATTCCCGGTACTTTCTGATCATAGGGTATGTATCCCCCTAATCCCCTGCCTACGCCACTGGCGTCCTCGCCTGGTCGCGACCCGAAGTTCCGATTAGGAAACCTGTTTTACCATCTAAATGGATATAGTACAAAGTTAGAGCTCTATTTTACCTACACAAAGTACGCATTTATTTCATAAAGCACACATACATATGTAAATATTCGCAATAACGCACGAATTGCGTTGCGTGCCGTTTCGGAAATCTTTTGCGGTAAACGCGAGGCAACTCGAGGTAAACTCCAAGTTTTTTCGATAAATTTCCTGACGAACGTATCTCACACATCCGCATTGCTGTTACGTGTTTCGCATCAGTCTTTCATCATTGTTTTTTTTCCTTCGGATGCGTTTTGCCCGGTTACATGCATTTTGTACCTTACACGCGACTCCCATTTCGTCATTTTTACAGATCGATGGGAACCCATCTATGGTTTAAATCAATTCAGGCCGGAACAAACGACAAGCGGTCGAAGACTCGCGCCGCGATCAGCTGGATCAGTTTCGACGTAGATTAGCGGTGAATTGAGAGGAAAAAAAACAACGTTGTGCGAAAACGGCGGTGTCGGGCGGACCCTTTCTACCTCTCTCCCCCTTCTCGGCAAACAGACTTGCGATAGGTATAACTCTTTGACTATATACACACAGCCGAAGGTATGAATCATCAAAATGCGCACGCACTTGGCGTCTTCTACGCGTTGACGGGACGACCGTACTCCCACGCAACGCGCGCGCGCGCGCGACTCACGGGCCACGGCCACGGCTGACAGCGGTAGCGGGGCAGCGGGGTAGGTTGGCCCTTTTTTTCCACGCGATACACCGTACGCGTCCCGCCGCGGTCTTCGCGCGCCGCGCGTGTTGCGCAACGCGAGGTACGTCTCTCGCCGCGGCCGCTGTCGTCGTCGTAGCCGCCGCGCGTCCCGTTAGCGTCGCCGCGCGCGCGGAAACGGTGAGTTTTTCTATAAATAGCGGTGTCACGCGCGACTCGCCGACCCGCCGGAGCGGATCAGTCCTCGACGTCGACGGAAGATAGGTAGGACATGGTGCGCTCCGACGTAGCTCCCCCCTCCGCGAACGACCTTCCGCGAGCGTTGCGTCGCCACGCGGAGCAACGTGACCGAGAGGTCGCCGGCGAGTGATCGAGCGACGAGATCCTCGTGGCCGAGGATCGACGACGCGTCGCCGCGCGAAGCAGCGTGACCGAGAGGTCGGCGGCGAGCGGTCGAGCGACGTGATCCTCGTGGCCGAGAATCGACGGCGTCGCGCGTCCGCGCGGCTCTCCGCGGAGCTGTCTCGGCGCGCGGGGTGCGCGGCGAGGAGAGGCTAGAAATAGGGATCCGACGGGAAGGACCGCGGCCATGTCCTTCGAGGAGGGGTGCTATTTTTAGGCGGTGTATGTTCGGGCATATGTTCTCCCCGACGACCCCCGCGACTCTTCTCCGAAAGCGAGCGATAACCTTTGCCCGCCTTGAGAAAAGCTTCCCGCCGCGATTTCCTCAATCGTTCGGTGTGCTTTTTTGTTCTGCAGAAGGATGGAGGGCGAGCAGCATCATTATGAGCTTCGCAGCAGGAGCAGATCGCGCTCCCACACGCCTATGGTCCCGAGCCGTCCTTTGGAGCCGGAGGTAACGGAACGTCATTATGATCTCAGGAACTGGAGTCGGGAGAGATCTCACACGCCTGGGGAAGTGACCAGTAGCAGGAGGTCTGGCTCTAGATCGTTGTAAGTCGACCTAAGTGTAAAAACATTTGCTGTTAATGCGAGATGATCGTAGACGAGTCTCAGCTTCATCGCTCACGTTTCCATGATCGTAGAACTGGCAGCATGAAGACGCATGAAAAGAGTATGGAAACCATAGAGGAGAGCAAGGACGGATCTGTCACGGGAAGTCTGACGGATAATCAAAGCACAAAGTCCGAGGGTTCTGTCGTCATCACAAAGAAGGCGGAACGCCGGTCGGAACGCCAGCGGGCCAAAAGGCAAATATTTGTCAATGGCCAGAGCGAAAGTAAGGAGGACGTATCTGATCAGAAAGCCGAGCGAAGGCGCAAAAGTATTACGCCACGCAGAGTACTTACCAGCGACTATTCGTCCGAAGAGGGAGAGAGAGAAGATCCTCCGAGTAGACCAGGATCGGCTTATGAGATTTACAAGCAAGCTGGCGAATGGTGGAAGTACGTATCTGAAGTTTCGTTCTGTGTACCATATATATTTCTTGTTATTTTTAATGAAAACTAACACTGCTAAACGATTGTACCAATATAACAAATTTCTTTTCCTATGACCTGCATTTGTCTCTGACTCGATGCTGTTTACTTTAGAGATACGACCAGATACGACCTTTCTGTTGGAAAAACAAACGTTTATAAACAATAGCTCATCCTGATTAGGTCACAGGGTGTAGGTCGACTTGCTGGCGCTGATAATTAGTGTTAGAATTTGTTAGACGGACGATATTTGCATAACGTACCATTTGTGCGAGGAATCAGATTATTTGTGAATATTTCAGCGTTTTCCCAAAGACAGACTATACGTATTCGCCGACGTCGCAGTGTCGTTATGAGATAGCCCCGGGTGTATTAGCCATGCCTAATATGTCGAGGCGATCTATACACACGAACGACAATGGAAGTACCGTACCTCAAATCAGTCATCAGAATTTAAGTCAGGCTTCGCGAGGAACGACGGAAAGCGGAATTAGCGACACGGACACGGTTGATTTGAAAGAGACTGCCTCTCTAATTCATTCAGTAAGTATTTGTTATCTCTTGAGCCATTGTTCTCTCATTTTTCTTCATACATCATGACTTTGCATATTTGCATTCTAAAACTATACGTGAATTTTGCAGTCCGACGATAATTACGGCATGTCACGGACGCGTATGTCGAATTCTGCAGCAAGATCGACTCTGTATAAAAAAACACATGTAGAACAGTACACAAGCCATAAAGAAGTAATTTATTCGGAGCCTGAATATCCAAATTTTCGGTCAAGGTATTTTATTCTTTTCCATTTATTAAAATAAGACTTGTTACATAAAATTAAGATAATACAATCTTATTTCAACAGATACTTATCGTGGGCGAACACTCCTTTAATTGGGAAGTATGATGCCTCTCGCGCTGATTCTGATACCGAATTGGACGAGACTTTTGCATCAAAATTATTGGTCAAAACTGATCAAAGTTGGAGGATCGTGCAGTGGTTCACATATTTTACAACCTTCATTGTCGCCTGGTTCAGGAAAACTGTCGGATTCTTCAAGTTTAAGACGGATAGGAAAAGGCAGTATTATGGTGCACAAGCTTATCGATTATCCAATGGTATTATTGGTATTTAAGAAAATTATTTTATAAATATAGAAATATATTTATAATCGAATGTAATATAATAATTATTCACACAATATAACATATTAATACTAAGTATGGCTATTAATTGATGATTTTTAGAATCCAAATGGAGTGCATTGTGGCAAACTTTGGACCGTTATACGCACAATGTGTACTTTTTCTTCGTCAGAATGCTCATACTCGATGCTTGGCTGTTGAGTCGATTCGCTGGCGTTAGGAAGAGGCTACAAGAGAAAGGGCCGAGAATTCTTTGGATCACACTTCTACCGTTACTTCTTCTATTTGGTGAGTTTCTCTGTTTTATTCAAGAAATATAAAAGTAAATAAGAGACATCATTGGATTCCATTTTCACTGATCCACATAATATCTAAACCGACCCAAGCACAGTCAGACCATTGTCTTTCGTGGGACAGCAAAGGCGCATAAAACCTATCCTGGCCTTCGTCTTCTTTTTGTTTCAGGAGCGTACATCGCGCAGAAACATTATTTTACCTTTGCGGACTCTCTGCGCAATGTCCAATATGGTGTCACTGAGACGACTTATCACATCTTTAACAATATAACCAACTTTGTGTCTCTTAACTATGAGTTATTTATGAAATATTTTGCAGATCTTAAAAATTATTTCATGCACCTTTTACCGAGTGTGAACGTGTCTTTGCCTGAAATGCCTCCCATTGGGTGGAATATAAAGTGGTGATTAATTGAAAAATTGATTTAGGATAATAATTTAGTTCAAATGGATGGAGGCGGTATTGAACATTTATATTCTTTTACAAAATTATGAAAATAGAATATGTTATTAGATTGCAAATTTCTATTAAATTAGGGCGAGTTTTTTAATTCATCGATTGATCAATCGCATTATGCGCTAATGCAGCTTTTACAGAGCAAAGTTGTCTTTGCGCATAATGCGATTGATCAATCGATGAATTAAAAAACTCGCCCTTAATTGTACAATATATTATTTTTAAACATCATAACTTTTTTAAGAATGTGAATACTTCTTTCATCCATTTATTCCTCAAATTAATAATTGCGTGTGATTTAATTGTCGTTTTTGTTTTTGTTTTATTCTATGACAAAGTCAGTATATACTATATATTCATATCATTTGTTGCCTTATAATTATGAAGTTTCCATAATGGGATATTTGTTTAACAATTCCTAAAAATATGTTTACTTTTTTGACATATTTGATACATTTGTATATATTTACCATATAATATGGCATTGATTTGGTTTCAAAGATCTATTTTGTATATTTGACTCAGGTAACGAGATGTCCTTTACGATATATATACTGACTGTCAGTTACCGCTTTGCTTATTTTTTGTTTTTACTAATAGACTAATATTTTATTGTGTGGAGATATATATACATATATTTACCGATATTCTATATGTTTTACATATGTAATTATATATCTGCTATATTTCAAGAACTAACTGGTCATGGCATATAGTCATTTTTCTGTTATACATTATATATATATATTCTATTACATATTTTATGTTTTCCTATAATATTTAATCCTATAGACATTATAAATCGCATAATATATAATTTAATCGTTATTGAATGAAATAAAATTTTCAAGATTTTTTCAGTTAACCACCACATGTATCGTTTTCATCTTTACACGCCTCAAAGATATAATAATATTTTGGTGTAACAATTACTGTTGTTAGATAATAAATCCATATTGTAAAAGCACGTTCATACTTAATAAAATATTTTTCTTAATGTGTACGATATTAGTAGTCTTTTAAACACAGTCCGTTAGAGTGATATAGCGTCGTAGTGTCACGATTGAGCGTTTTATGAACCTGAATTTCTAAAAGCGAAAATAAAAATTTTATGGTGGGAGAAGGATAGGGGGAGAGAGAGAGAGGATTATACTCTCTTCTGGGTGTTAAAAAAGTCGGAGAGTGTGTTGTGCTTGAAATACTTGGAATCGTGATCGCGATCGATATCATCGGAACGGTGAGTTTCTTCGTCTATCCTTCTCTCAGTTACCATATTGTATAATAGTTCCACTTTGAATAATTACATCATTGTAATTGTTCTGTGCCATCAAAATTTAAGATGTATCTGACATGTAAGATCCCTGTGATTGTAAATATTCGATAATTGGACAAGTCATGTGGCACTAACTTTGTGTTGGAACACTGTAGTTCAATACAGTAACAGGAGAAGGAGATCACAACAGTCGTTTCAATTATCAATTATTTATGAATAATATGAAATTTGTTTCAGGTGGTTGGTGCATAGCACAATGTTTGTCGCTTCTTTCTGATGTTAAAACTGAGACAGTGACAGAAAAATCGTTACCTAACGTGCAATGGGAGGACCATAAAAATAAAATTATTGAAGAAATATTGGATAATAATGAAATAATCAAAGAAGACTCGGTTAACAAAGCTTATTTGGTCAACAGGATAGAAATGCTCGAGAATAGACAGACGCATCAAATGGTATAGATTTAAATTTTCTTGCAATTATCTTGTATTCTATGATCTACTTATAACATTTTATAGGAATATCTTATAAATATTACTCGGACTCTAGAAAATCGTAAGCAAAGCGATGCCGATTTCCGGAAGGAATATAATGTAAGTTTTAAGTTTATATTATTAAAAAATTAATATTTATTATGAAGATTTCGAGCTCTAACGGCAGTTATCCTTCCAGGACAAAATTATTGATGTGGAAAATAAACTGGATGTCAATGAACTGAAAAATATAGCGTATAATGAACTTAAAGTTATCAAGTACGAATTTGAGAAACTACGCAAGCTGTATTCGGAATTGAAATCTTGTTGCAACAATGCAGAATCCGTCGCGAATCAAGATATAGAAAAGCATGTGGAAAGAATTTTATTTAGCTATTTTCCTTCCGGAATCTCAAAAGAAGATCTCGCGAAAAACATGCAGAATTTATTTGCATCTCATAACACAAAAGGTTCGAGGATATATTTAAAAGCATTGACTTTTAAACCTGTTTTAATATTACGTCATATATTAATTAATGTCGAGAAATATATTACGAATATTTTTATAGATCAAAAGGTCCTTGATGACGATGACAATGCAAATGTTCACGGCTCGGACGAACACATACGTAAGATAGTAAAGGAAGTTCTGCGAATTTATGACGCGGATAAAACGGGTCAAGTAGATTATGCTTTGGAAACGGCAGGTATCGTATCGTTCCGATGAATCGATAACAGCTGATAAATATTTATAATAAATAGCTTTGTTTGCACACAGGCGGTCAGATTATTAGTACGCGATGCACTCAGCGATACGACATAAAGTCAAGAGCCTTCAGTTTGTTCGGTTTTACTCTGTATTACGAAAGCAATAATCCGCGGACAGTAATACAGGGAAATCCAATACAACCTGGCGTTTGTTGGGCCTTCCAAGATTTTCCCGGATACCTCCTGATACAATTGCGAAGCGTTATTTATGTAACTGGTTTCACTTTGGAGCATGTCCCCAGATTGATTTTACCAAACGAGAATATGTCGAGTGCGCCCAGAAAGTTCAATGTCTGGGTATGTAAAATCATCTCTTTCGTGTATCAAGTATCGTAATATTATTTTTAACACTCTTACTTCCACAGGGATTGATGAATGAGAATGATTTCGAACCTGTGATGTTTGGGGAATACGAATTCACGTATTCCGACGAAAGTTTGCAATATTTTCCAGTCCAGGTAAATTTCTTTTTAAAATTCTTTAATAAGTTTATTTCTCTTGAATGAATTTATAGAGAAAAAAATTTTAAGTTTCTCTATTTTCATTTTTACTATTACATGTTGTTACTATTTATTATTATGTTAATAGACTTTAGATTCATTATAGGATTATAGTAATTATTGATGATTTTTACACAGAACACAGAAATCAATAAACCATACGAATATATAGAATTGAGGATACACAGCAATCACGGACAGCTAGACTACACGTGTTTATACAGATTCCGCGTTCACGGAAGACCAGCTTAGGAATTGATCGCGCCAGAGTTCCTTTTCACAAGACATTCGCAAAATCGTTCGAGCAATAGCAAGAACGAGCCACAATTCTTCTCCAATACGTGCCTTCAACTACCGTTAATGATAAACGTAACAATTGGCGCGATTTGCCACAACACTTTGTAACTATAATTGTGAATAGAACGATTATTTAACGCTTTTGTAATAGATTTTCAACGAAGCGATCAAAACACTTCATATACGCGCCGATATTTAATACACGCGAGGCGGAAGCCGTTTCCGCCACATGTTTAAACGTTGAACGCTGTATATACATTCAATAACGTCGATAATTTATACTGATCAAGAGGATTGCACGATTGATCGGGTCAAGCAGGAAAACGATTACTCACGGGTGTCGGCCCGATGGTGTTCTACAATTATTGCCTATATAGATATTTTCACTACATGGCCTTGCTATAACTGTTACCCGAGTAAAGGAAAAGAAGCAATTTCTACATATCTCTTGTTTAACAACGCGAGAGGTCCGATCGGGAGTCTGACGGATAAAGAAAATTGGCAAATTATATCACGATATCGTAATTTCTCGAAGGAAATCTCGGGGGTGAAAGGGAGAGAAAGAGAGAGTTTACCTGTGTTACGCGTCATGTAAATACCGATTTGGCAGCGTGCAAGACTGACACTTCAAAAGTTACCCCAAAGCTGAGTGTGTGAGTCATAATATTCGCAATAACGCGACAGTACAAATTGTAAGGGATCGTAATGATCAATTTAACTCTAGTTAAGTAACCATTAATTGCTAGTTTTTAAGTGTGCAACACCGCGAGTGGTCTTCGTCGCCTTTGTAAGGATCTAAAACGATTAAAACGCGGCAGAGTAACACACACGTCGATTGTATACATATATGATATATATTTATAAGATATTTAAGTTCTCATTTTTTTCTTTTTTTTTTTATTTTAAAATCGTGATGCATATGTTTTCGCTTCGTAATATTTAACGTCATTGGCGGTTGGTCGACCCTCGTCACGTCGAAAATGCGATTGTCATCGCGTTTTTTTTTACTACCTTTCCGTACGCGCTAGCCGCATGTTTCAATAAAAATTTGCAAATAAAAATTGCGTTTCACTCGACACGGTTCAGTTTTATTCGCCCCAAGACGATTGCGATCAAACGCCAATCTGTTTTGATTGGCGATTAACTTATTAATCCAAATCTACACTATTTTGTTAATATAAATAGAATATAACATATGTTCAATATTTAGAAAGAAATATTAGATTAAACAATGAATTGGATAATTAGAAATTTTGCAATAAGCAATTCTGCCGGTCGAGTTAATCACTGATTAAGTTGATTGATGATTAATTTATCAAGCAAAATCTATACGATTTTGTTAACGTGGGTAGAATAATTAATTGTTTATTGTTTAATATATAGAAAGAAAGATTAGATCAGATACAACGAATTATAATTAGAAATTTTGCAGTAGTTCTGCCAGTCGAGTTAATCACCGATTAAGTTAATCAGTACATTTATATCAAGCAATATTTGTATTTTTTTTGTTAACTTAGAATAAACTTTTGTTGTAATACATAGAAAGGGAGATTGGATTAGGAACAACGAATCGTATAGTTGGAAATTTTGCAATAAGCAATTCTGCCAATTGACTTAATCACCGAGTAACTTATTGAGAAAAATCTACACTATTTTTCCGGTAAAAAATGTTCATATAAGAACATATATAAACATATAAAATATGTCCATGTGTTTTTTTTCTCTTGTATAATCTATTCCTTTATATAGGAAAAATAATAAAAAGAATTAAAAAATAATTAAGCAAGAAAAATTAAAAGAATAATTTTCGCATTGTTTTTGTTATAAAAAATAAAGTTTAAGGAAACGAGAAAAAATTACCTATAAATAATCATATATAACTATAATAATCGTATAGAAAAGTCATATATATGATTATATATAAAATATTGTATAATCTAACTGCAATTTTATTTTTTGTAACAAAAATTATTTTTCAATTATTCTGTTTATAATTTTTCCTATATATATATAAACAGAGATTAAATAGAAATATAATAGAGATAGAAGAAAAAAAACATGAATATATTATATATAATTATATATATTTATAAATTTTTTAATAAAAAAAAAATATATATATATATATATTAGAGAAGGTTAAAGACCAAAGAACGAGCGCAAATTAACAAAGATGTTATTAAAAATAAAAGAATAGTTTAATATATCACATGGTAATAAATAATAAAGAAATAAAGTACGTTTTTGACTATACAGAGTATTCTTCAGCAAACAATAATAATTAAAGTCATACCGATTAGACAAATAAAATAAATTCGAAAGTAAATTAAAATAAACGGTAAAGATACATTGATGGCGTTTAATTAACTATATAAAAGCATCACCAAAATGAAAAAAGGTTTCGGTATAGCCTCTCACTTCGCCTTTATTCTCGTTGGTGATGCTTTTATATAGGCTGCGTTCCGATATTCACTGCGAGTACTGAAAATCTATACTCACATACTATAGATTTTCAGTACTCGCAGTGAATATCGGAAATTCGGAACGCAGCCCTAGTTAATTAAGCGCCATCAATATATCTTTACCGTTTATTATAATATTTGCTTTCGAATTTATTTTGTCTAATCGATATGACTATAATTATTATTGTTTGCTGAAGAAGACTCTGTACAGTCGAAACGTACTTTTTATTTCTTTACTATTTATTATTCATTACCATGTGATATTAAACTAGTCTTCCATTTTTAATAACATCTTTGTTAATTTGCGCTCGTTCCTTGGCCTTCAACCTTCTAATTTGCTTTGCAGACACGATCTTGATTTTTATTTATCAATATATATAAATTTTTTATCAGGTTAACGTGGATAAAATTATGAACTTTTTGTCGTTTAAATACATAGAAAGAAGCATCAGGGACGAGTTACAGTCAGAAGTTTTGCAGCAGGCGATTCTGCCGGGCGAGTTGATCGCTGGTTAAGCTAATCGAGATTTGATTGGAGTCACCCTGAGAATTCGATCGTCGTTCCGACACGGCACCGCTGTCCCTTGTCGATTTTCAAGGCGCGCCTACGCGCGAACGCGTAAGGACGCGCCTTGCATCGATCGCGCGCGCGGCGTTTCCATCGGGCGCAAGGCGCGTTTTCCCGCGCCGACCCGCGCGACACCGGACCGGAAATCCGGACCGGCCGGGGATTCCGGTTTTCGAAAATCCCCCAGCTTCGCGACGCCTCTCGCGATCGTCGTATTTATCGTCGTTCCCACGACGAGAGATCCCTCCCCCCCCCCCCCGTGAGGAAACCGCCGGTGGTTACCAGCCGTAGCTGCGCGGGATTTCTAGTTTCGCGAACCGGCCCGCGATCCGGTTTTTCGTGAATCGTGACTGGAGCTTTCCCGAGGAACGGAAACGCGCGTGAAACAGAAACACGGCGGGAGTCCCCCTTCCCGCCTATAGCGACGCGGAGGAAGGGCGTGGCGCCCCCTCGCGCGACCACGGTCCTGGCCGAGCTCCGCGCGAGGGGGGGGGGGGGGAGCGCGGCGTTTGACCAGCGGTGGGATGGGTGGAGGGCTGGAGGGGAAAGGGGCGAGAGCGGGAGAAAGAGAGAGAGAGTGAGAGAGCGCGCTGTACGGAGCTTCCGTTTATCTGCGAGGTCAGAGAAGGCAGGCTGCGCGTTACAGTGGTGCTGTTGAAAAACACGATGAAAATGGCGTGGCAACCGCAGGAGGAAGGACTCAGGCAAATCCTGACGCTGCTCAAGGAGTCGCAGAGCCCGGACACGGCGACCCAGCGGGCCGTACAACAAGTATCCTTACGCCTGTGTGTCGGGACGGCGGAAGGGAAACCCGCGGGGGAAAACCCTCGTGCCCGTCGCCGTCGTGCCGTGTGTGTCGTGTGTCGTGTGACCGCCCCGCCGCCGCCGATCGCATCGCATCGCATCGCATCGGCCATACGTGGCCCCCGCGGAGAGTGAAGCGCGAGTGAAAAAAAAAAAAAGGGACGCGGCGCGCGCGCGAGCCGCGCCGCACGCCCGTCCGAGCGCCCGTTTTCCCGGCGCGGCGTCCACGGCCCGCCGTCCGGAAGCCATCCGGGATGTTAATTACGCGCGAACGCGATCCCCATGTCGAGATCGCTCGGGAGAAAGAGACAGCGAGCGCGCGCGCGCGCGCGCGCACTCCTGCCCTCTCTCTCGCGAGAGAGCGAGCGAGCGAGCGATAGCGTCGCGAACTCGCAACGATCGCTCGCCTCGTACCCGTCGCCGTCCGGGAGGCGGGAGGCTCGCCGCGCAACGCGGAATCGAGCGTGCCTCGGCGCCGAGCTGGGAATATGTCGGACTACGCATTGGGGATTAGAATTCGACCGATCAAATAATCTTGATCTTCACTCTCTTCGTTTCTACCAATGTAGATCAACTTTAATCGCGATTTAACTTGTTCTTGATCTTTTTCCAATTCCTGGAGCTAGAGAAAGATAGAGTAAGCTGAACCAAGGTTAAAGTTAATCTACATTGGTAGAAGTAAACATTAGTCGAATTCTGAGGTTTGTTTTCTATTCCTGAACTGGCTGCACCAGTTCAGAAGTCTATCTTTTTCACTCCACGTTGGAAGGAGAAAGATAAATTCTGAAAGTGCAGCCAGTTCAGCTATGAGGAACAGACCCGTTATCTTCAATTCGCGATCCTCAATCTCCAATAGTGTGACACGGACTTATGTCCATTTCTACCGATGTAGATTAATATTAATCTCGTTTTAACTTTCTCTTTATCTTTTTCTAATTCTTAGAACTGGAAAAAGATAAAGATTAAGTTCGAGATTAAAGTTGATCTACATCGGTGGTGAAAATGGACGTTAACAATGCCGAGCGGAACGGAGCGGAGGATTCCGGCTCGAGCGGGGGGACTTGTTTTCCCAACGCGGGGCTCTCCTCTGATCGATAGTTTTCGCGGGAGTCCTTCTCGCCGGCCACTCGGTCGCCCCGTAAACGAACCGCCCGCGCCTATAGATTACAGCCCCGTGCCGAATCGCGATACGATCGCGCGCTTTATCGATGGTAGTTTCGCGTTTACGACCGTACTTATCTCGTCGGGGAAGCGAATCGGCCCCGTAAAATATAAATATGAATTCTCATGTATATATATGTCTCGTTAGCTACGTCGATAAGCAGCTCCACGCTAATTTTTTCCTTAACTGCACTTAACGTAGAAATTGGAAGAGCTGAACAAATTTCCAGATTTCAACAACTATCTGATTTTCGTCCTGACGAAATTGACATCGGAAGGTACGTCGAGATTAAATGCGACTCCAATTGGGTTATTCTGAAGTTTCCCACTTGCATTTATTTCGCCAAGGTTGTCGTAGCGTGTATAAATAGGAACTAATAATCCTTCTTTCTGTTAAGACGAACCTACTAGGTCTCTGAGCGGACTGATATTGAAAAACAATGTAAAGACGTACTTCCATAAGTTCTTACCGGAGGTCATAAATTTCGTGAAGCAGGAATGTCTGTCGGCTGTCGGAGATCCATCGCCGCTGATTCGTGCGACCGTCGGTATTTTGATCACTACTGTCGCATCAAGAGGTACGCCCGTCTTACACATTACATTCCACAAAATGTGGCGAAAGTTATATGCGATTGGTTATTTTTTTGACGGTTGAAATATATTTCCGCGAGTAGGTGAATTAACGACTTGGCCGGAATTGTTGCCGGCGTTGTGTCAAATGTTGGACTCGCAAGATTACAACGTTTGCGAGGGCGCGTTCGGCGCGCTCCAGAAGATTTGCGAGGACTCGGCGGAGATATTAGATTCGGACGCTCTGAACCGCCCGTTGAACATTCTGATTCCAAAGTTCCTTCAATTCTTTAGACATTCGAGTCCCAAGATCAGATCACACGCGATAGCGTGCGTCAATCAGTTCATCATTCAACGCACGCAAGCGCTTATGATACATATAGACAGCTTTTTGGAGAATCTCTTCCATTTAGCTTCGGACGATGATTCTGAGGTCCGAAAAAACGTGTGCAGGTAGTTTATAGCAGAGAAAGCAATCTGTTTCTTTTTTTTAAATTCATTATTGTACTAATAGGAGGACGGATATATCTTTTATCTCTCGTGTTCTTGTATAGGGCGCTGGTGATGCTACTCGAGGTAAGGATGGACAGACTAATACCACATATGCACAATATAATAGAGTACATGCTAATGAGGACTCAAGACGTTGACGAGGGAGTGGCATTGGAAGCGTGCGAGTTTTGGTTGTCACTAGCGGAACAACCAATTTGCAAAGAGGCACTTGCGCCACATCTGACGCGATTAGTACCTATCTTGGTAAGTTCTCTCTTAAGTTTACATGGTGGCTACTGGTCAGGGAAAACCTGGAAATCAGGGAAATGTCAGGGAATTAAAAAAATAAGGAAATCGGGGAATTTTTTAACTAGTCAGGGAAACGAAAAGAAACAAAGCTTCCTCCATAATTAAAGTTCAAAGAATAATTTTTTCTCACATGGTGAGAATTCTTAATTAATCAAGATAAAATGTTGAAAATTGAAGTACATTTACGTCGAAATATTTCATATACGCAAGTGGCATTTTTATAAATTCGGTAAAAGAAAAATTGGTTCCCGGGTACATCTCTTTAATGAGCTCTGTGCAGCGCTTATACGCTGTTTATTCCAAAGTTCCTTGCTGTTACTTTTTTAATTTCTATAAAAGATATTTTATCTACAAATAAATTAAAATTATTATACGCTTGAATAAAGCAAAAACTATGTGAAAGTTAATAGACTGTAATTCGAGCAAAATAAGACAAAAATGTTATAAAATAAACATTTGTTTATTGAAAGACAAAAATAAACCGTGAACACCGTTTCGACTTGACTTAGTCTTCTTCAGAACAAAGGAATTATCTAGTTAATATGTATGTTTGTAGTTTGATCTAAATACAAGAAAATTTGAATAAAATTATTGACCAGATGTGAATAATGTTCGCTGTAAACGTTTATGCAACAAAATTAAAAAAATCAATCCTGTTAATCTCTGTGGCTTAGTTGTATAAATATAATTTTCCATCACCATTAAGCAGATTGTAAATGTTTTGAATACCAATTAATTCGGAGCTTTATTAATTGGTTATTTGTATTGACACTTGACTATTAATTTGAATTTTAGTCAGGGAAAAATTACAATTTCATCAGGAAAAAGTTAGGGAATTTTTTTCGCTCGTTTTAGTGGCCAACATGGTTTACGGCCAAGTTATCGTTCTTCCATTTTACTTAACTCTTAACGCTTCTTTTTTCATTTTTTACAGGTGAAAGGTATGAAATATTCCGAAATTGACATAATCCTCCTCAAAGGAGACGTCGAGGAGGATGAAATGATTCCGGACAGGGAGGAAGACATCCGACCACGTTTTCATAAATCCAAAACGCATCACTCGCATCATGCCAACGGTATGGGCAGGCACACTGACGAGAATGGCGGTGTGAACGGTGGGTGCGACGACGAGGACATAGATGTCGAGGACGGATGTGATGATGATTCAACTCTAAGCGATTGGAACTTGAGGAAATGCTCCGCCGCCGCGCTAGATATGCTGGCTAATGTTTTCAGAGAAGAACTTTTACCGGTTTTGGTACCGATCCTGAAGGAGACTCTTTTTCATCAGTCTTGGGAGATCAAGGAATCCGGTATCTTGGCACTGGGAGCTATCGCTGAAGGTGCGCGCCTTCTTTTTTCCTTAAAATACTCAAATAAATTAGAAGACATCTGGTTGAAATAATCGAGCGAGATTTGATTCGTATCTACAGGTTGTATGAGCGGCATGATTCCACATCTGTCGGAACTCATTCCTTACCTGATCAGTTGTCTGAGCGACAAGAAGGCTCTTGTGCGTGCCATAACTTGCTGGACATTGAGTCGCTACGCGCATTGGGTTTGTGCGCAGCCTCACGAGACGCATTTGAAACCTCTGATGACGGAATTGCTCAAAAGGGTGCTCGACAGCAATAAACGCGTTCAAGAGGCGGCATGCTCCGCCTTTGCGACTTTGGAGGAAGAAGCATGCACCGAACTGGTCCCTTATCTCGGATTCATTCTCGAGACGCTCGTCTTTGCGTTTAGTGAGTACAAACACGAAGCAATTAGTTTGCCTCTGGAAGATGCATTTTTGATTTATGTAATTTTCTATCCACAGGTAAATATCAGCATAAAAATCTTTTAATTCTGTACGACGCAATCGGTACTCTCGCCGATTCTGTGGGTCATCATCTGAATAGACCAGATTACATCAATCTTCTGATGCCGCCTCTTATTAATAAGTGGAACGTACTGAAAGACGAAGATAAAGATCTGTTCCCATTGCTGGAATGCCTTTCTTCAGTAGCGACCGCATTGCGTTCGGGTTTCTTACCGTATTGCGAACCTGTGTACAGGTACATACGTGACATACAACGATTTTTTACCAGACTAAGTCTGCTTCGTATATTGTTCTAATAATCTATTGTGGTAAATTCATATGATGTCATTTGAATTTAAATACTCTGTTTTGTTTGCAGGCGATGCGTGTCACTTGTAGAGCAAACGCTGAATCAACATATAGCGAGCACACAAAGTCCGGAACAGTTTGAGGCACCCGATAAAGACTTCATGATAGTCGCCTTGGACCTTCTTAGCGGATTAGCGGAAGGACTGGACGGTCACATGGAACGTCTAGTGATGAACAGCAATGTTATGCAGCTGTTGTACCAGTGTATGCAGGATACCATGCCCGAGGTTAGACAGAGTAGTTTCGCTTTATTAGGAGATCTTACGAAAGCTTGCTTCCAACACGTGCTCCCCTGCATACGTAAGTATACACTAGACGACAATCAGAGATACATGTATGCATGTATTGTTAATGAATTTTATCTTGACACGCAGCGGAGTTTATGCCTATACTTGGACAAAACTTGCATCCGCAATTCATATCAGTGTGTAACAACGCGACATGGGCGATCGGCGAAATTTCGATAAAACTTGGTAAATATCGAAAATACCAGGGTATTTACTACCAGGAAAAACCTGGAATTTTCAGGGGATTTCTTTTTTACCTTTGAAAAAATCAGAGAATTTTCATGGAATTTATTAGCACTTAGGGAAATTTTTGGAATTTTACTTTTAAATTTAAATTCTGTCTTTCTGAAAAAATTGTTTCTTTATTTTTTTTGATAATGCGGAATGTCGATAATTGATTAGCAATAAATTTGGCACATCCGGGTATATTCATGTACATTCTTGTGTGATTTGTGAGTTTTTATTTAAAAAATCGGCAACAGTAGAAGACATGCAGAAAAGAGTTCACTGTTACTATATTATAGTAACAGTGTTATTATATTATATTATGTTACTATATTATAGTAACAGTGAACTCTTTTCTGCATTATAGTGAATCTTTCATATATTGTAGGTTTTGTGGCTCTAATTGTAGAAAAGGATAGGTAAAGTCTCACATGGAAGACTATAAAGGGAAGAAATGTTAAAAAAGGCGTATAATAAAATTCACTTCAAAATTGCGTTAAAACATTCTCTATAATCTGACCTGGAATTTTTAATAAAAATACCTGAAAAATTCGGGAATTCTCAGGGAATTTTTTTACATGATTTGAGTAAACACCCTGGATACTTTTCTGAGGAGCAAAGGTTTACCACTTATTTCCTTTGCTTATCCTTCGCAGGGCCTGACACAAGCGCATACATCCCGTTAATTTTGACACAGCTCATCGAAATCATTAATCGACCGGACACGCCGAAAACACTGTTAGAAAATACGGGTGAGTCGTCAGTTTGATCTTTACGGATATCTAGTTCTTTCTTAGAACGATATACCGTACGTGATATTACCGAGCATACTTTGAAACGAATAGAAAGCAATGTGTAGTGTGAGACTCGAACCGACAACAGAATCTGTCGATTCCTATATATACATACCATACATCGCTATCTTTCCCGTGTTGCCAATTTAAGAATTACACTCCGTCACGACTGTGTGCTGCTCTTTGCACATTGGGAAACTTCTCATTCGTCGAGATTAGCTTTACGACATAATTGTTATGCACAATCTTACATAGATCGAAAGTACTTCCGATCACCTTGTTTAATGAAAGGTCTCCCAGTAATTTTTTTAGAGTATTGTTCATGCTAGATCGAGTATTCGGTGGCATCCCAGCTCTCTAGGTGCATAAATACATACCTTTCTTTTTCTCTTTTTTTTTTCAAGTAATTTTTTGAGCAACAACTTTGAACCACACAGTTCGGTGACTTGGCGTGGTTATACGAATCACGATTGCACGTTTTTATCGACAGGTTTTAAGCAATTAGTACTTGTATATTGAACCTTGATTTAGTGGTGTGCGATTGCCTGTAGGCTTGAACGTATATACATATACGGCTGTACTGCCGCGAAAAGACATGTTGCAATTCAGTATATATATATAAAAACTACAGTGTGTGTATATATATATACTATATGCTTGCATATTTCTAAGCCCCAGATTATATTGTTTCGACTGTTTGAATTGGCCTTTAAAAGATCATAACGCAAATTTGGTTATTCCTTTTTATTGTTCTCTTATTTGTATACTGACATATATATATATATTTCTTACATACAGTAGAGAGAGAAAGGGAGAGAGAGAAAGAGAGAGAGATCATTTGGTATACCGGTCCGTATTATACAAAATCACACGGGCTCGCACGCTGCTATCTAATTTTGATTATTGTTTCAGCAGCTACAATAGCACGGTATTGCCTATGTTTCATTGTCGGTATCTCATATGTTTCACCTGTGTTCTCACTGTCTTCGATTAATTGTTAATGTTACTTGATTCTTAATTAACTGAATTATTAATTGAGAATTATTAATTGGAAGTTTACAAGCGGAGCATATATATATTCTTCTTCGCCTGAGTTGATCGTTGGTTCTCTATCAGTTTGTCTTATTGTTTGTGTTTCCGGTCACTTCACTACACTTCACTTGTCTACTTACCGAACCGAAAATGAAACCGTAGCCATAACGATCGGTCGCCTAGGTTATGTGTGTCCCCACGACGTCGCCCCCATGTTACAGCAGTTTGTCCGACAGTGGTGTGTAAATTTCTTTATTATATTATTATTCTATTAATTATATTATCTTCTATTTTTATTAGCACTCTTTATTATTATACATTATTACATTCCCGATTCCTGAGTAATTGCATCAGGGGCTGCTAAGAACTCTTGCGCAAGAACACAATGGTGAGCCACGCTGCAAAAAAAAAAAACGATTATCATTTTCTCTCTCTCGCGTTGTAGCGAGGGTGGAACATCCCCGGTGAGCCAGTCGGGATGTATATGTAAACATGAAACGCTATTTATCCTGCAGTCGCCAGCATGAACTTGCTCAATGGTTTTTCGCAGTATTCGCAGTAACATCTTATATTTGAATTCGTTATATGATATAATTATAATCTTTATTTTGCCACCATGCAAGTGTGTTACGAGCTCTCCTGTTTATCCGAGTATCAAGACCAGGATAGGTTTACATTTGTCACTCTTATTTGTTACCGCGCGTTCTCCCGCGTCGAATCTCTTGCCTCGTTATCCGGAGGAGGATCGCGAAAATACTTCACATATATACATATATAGTTTATTCTCGCTCGATTAAAAATTTTATTCTGCATGCTGGTAATTTGGCATCTCGATCTCTGTCGAATTGCGTTTGTTCTAATTACACAATGTGCCGTGCTCTGTAAATGTCAAATGTAAACCCAGCCTTAATGAGACAGTAAGTGAAATATGACGCCAGTCATATATCCCAATATAGTTACATAATATATAAATTTATAATAATTAAAAATGCAAATGAATTTGTTCTAGGCTAGACTCTTAAATTACAATTCAGGGATCAATCTTTGCAATAATTAGTGTATATTTGCAATTTTCATCTATTTTAATACCGATTCTAATTTAACTGACTTGAAGATCATGTGCAAATTTTGTATGTTCGCGTTTGCTATTGTCAATCTAATAATGATAATTTCTCGAGCCATGAAACAAGAGTGCTAATTATCGCATTGGACTGGCCTCACAGTAAGCCAACCGTTTCGTCTCTCGCCGAATGCAATTTGAAAAAAGAACATCTATCTATGTGTGAATTGTGGGAATGAAAGTAAATGGCTAGTTGTTCAATTTTTGCCAGAGCCATATTATTATATATACATATGTATATCTCTCTCTATGTGGCTATTACGATCTAAAGAAAGATACTTCGATCATTTAATGACGAAGTTAGCGTTTTTACAACTCATAAGTGTGGGAAATGTAATAATTTTAAAATCCGTGAGTGCCGTAAAGTCCCGCGTGTTTCATTGATCGAAGTATTTTCCACTTGGACAAGGAGATTGAACGATGTCTAATGAGATTGTCGATTATAAATTTATTAATAGGTGCACTTCTTTGCGAAGCATAAGAGATAACGAAGAGAAGGATTCTGCCTTCAGAGGTATGTGTCAAATGATCACTGTCAATCCGGCCGGTGTCGTCCCAGACTTCATCTTCTTCTGCGACGCCGTGGCGTCATGGTCGGCGCCGAAAGAGGATTTGAAGGAGATGTTCCAGAAGGTACGAAAATGACAACTGTGTGGTGATATTCTCTCAATATTCTCGTCGTGATCTTATGGTCATTCTCTTGTGTCTAGATACTGTTCACTTTTAAAAATCAAGTGGGCGAGGAGAATTGGAAACGATTCTCCGATCAATTTCCGCCGCAGCTCAGTGAGCGGCTCCACAACATGTACGGCGTTTGAACAGCTCCGCCTAAAAGCGGTAAGTCGAACGATTTTCTCGAAGACATTGTCACATTTTGTCTACATACAGGGTGTTTACTACCTGGAAAAACCTGGAATGTTCAGAGAATTTCTCTTTTACCCTTGGAAATCAGTGATTTTCATGGAATTTTATTAGCATTTGGGGAGATTTTTGGAATTTTACTTTCAAATTTAAATTTTTTCTTTCTGAAAAAATGGTTTCTTTAATTATTTTTTTTTAATAATGCAAAATATCGACAATTGATTAGCAATAAATTTGGCATACACATCTGTGTATATTTATATACATTCTCATGTGATTTGCGAGTTTTTATTTAAAAAATCAGGCAGGGATGTACCGGATGGCCGGATATTTTCTTTTATCCGGCCGAATAATCTGGTATTACTTTAACATAATTGCTTACTTCGATACTGAAAATGCGAGTATTACCGAAGAAATAGATGATGGACAAGTTGAATTTTAAAGGAAACTTAGTGACAGATCTAAGAAAAAAAAACAAATATATCAAACTGAACTTGAGAAATATTTGGTATTGCCTCTAACAAAAAGGACAAACAATCCCATATCGTGGTGGAAAAAACATTATTCCGAATCTCCAAATTTAAAAAATTTTGTTTTGAGATATCTAAGTGCTTCACCCTTTTCAGTAAATTTAGAAAGACTATTTAGTTCCGCAGGGAACGTTTATACAAATAATCGAAATAAATTACATCCAGACAATGCAGAAATGCTAATTTTTATAATGAAAAATTTAAATACTTAATTTTTATTTTTAATAACTGTTTAACAATAGTTATCAAGAGAGTTGACAATAAAAATAATAAAATAATTTTTCTATCAAAGTAAATAATGATATTTCGTTTTCTTTATTTGATTGATAATTTAACTCCATTTTCTAAATATTGGAACATTTTCTGCCGGATAATATCCGGTTTATCCGGCAAAATAGTATCCGACCGGATTATCCGGTATCCGGCCGCGAGAGTATACGTTTATCCGGTATCTGGCTATCCGGTAAAATCACTATCCGGTGCGTCCCTAAAATCAGGGTAATAGTAAAAAACAATACAAAAGAGAGCTCACTGATACTATAGTGAGCCTTCCATATATTATCCTATATAGGTTTCGTGGCTCCGATCATAGAAAAGGATAGGTATAATCTTGCGGAAGACTATACGAGGAAGAAACATTAAAAAGGGTGCATAATAAAATTAATTCATTTCAAAATTGCATTTAAAAATTCTTTAATATTTTATATCTGGAATTTTTTATAAAAATATCTGGGAAATCCGGGAATTCTCAGGGAATTTTTTTTACATGATTTAAATAAACACCCTGACATATACAGGGTGAGTCATTTTAATCGACGCAGGCAAATATCTCGAAAAATATGGAAGATACGCAAAAATGTTTCAGACAAAAGTTGTACGGTTTCGAGGGGCACATAAGATGGTGTCATTAGTTTGACCTTGAATAGTTGCTTGAAGGTCACGTGAAGGTCACCTTCAATTTTTTAAATGGAACCGCCTACTTTTTATTGCATATTCTTACAAGCTTATCTCGAGGGCTTTCCAAAACACTATAATTAAATGTTTTTTCGTTAAGTATTTTTCAAGTTACAAGACTTGGAAAGTTACAGTATTTTGACATAAAATACAAAATATCTTGTAAAGCATTCAGTTTTCGGTAATCTTACCTTAATACTTTTGTACATAGAATAATAAGACCAATCAATTGGTGTAAAAAAATGAATGTTTTACAAGATATTTTGTATTTTATGTCAAAATACTGTAACTTTCAAGTCTTGTAACTCGAAAAATACTTAACGAAAAAACATTTAATTATAGTGTTTTGGAAAGCCCTCGAGATAAGCTACAAGAATATGCAATAAAAAGTAGGCGGTTCCATTAAAAAAATTTAAGGTGACCTTCACGTCACCTTTAAGAAACTATTCAAGGTCAAACTAATGACACCATCTTATGTGCCCCTCGAAACCGTACAACTTTTGTCTGAAACATTTTTGCGTATCTTCCATATTTTTCGAGATATTTACCTGCGTCGATTAAAATGACTCACCCTGTATAATTGTTTGCTAAAAATATCTAGCCAGTAAACAGGATTCCTTTTCACGACTTTATTTTTGTTTTCAGAAGGCCGCTTAATGCAGCAGGCCGAACGGGGTTGGGCGGGAAACAAAGGGCGGATGGGATGGGTGGGTGAAACCACGGCCTCTTCTCATCAACATCGTTGTCGTTACCGTATCATCATGGTATGTCATTGTCATGCTTTTGGGGAAAACGATAAAAGGCATGCCGTGCCTTTTGAGTCTTCGCAGCCGCTGAGGCTTGTCGAAGGAAGGAAACGGAGAAAGAGAGAGAGAGATATTAGCGAGTCGAAGCTAAAAGGCAAGAACGACAAGAGATAAGGTTGGCCGAAAAAAGTAAAAGCGTGGGTGGGCGGGGTGGGACTTATTTCGGGGTGGGAGGGGAGGAATTTTGTGGGGATCACCGACTACATATTTTGAGAGACGGAATGAGGTATCGCATAACAGCAATCTGATTTGATACCTTGAATATACGTGTACATGCACTGTACACTCCGTTTCCATTAGCGCTACCGCGTAACACTGAACGTGAAAGTGTTATTTGATTCTCGCGTATGTCAAAACGTGACAAGTGCTGGCGCCAACGGCCAACTTTGCCCCAGCTCTTTAATATAATTAGATATATGTATATTATTATTGAGCAACCAACTTGTGCAAGAACAGTTGGAAACGTAAGAATTTAGCATAGATCTCACGTTATAGAGATCGCGCGGATACTGTGATCGAAAATTTGTACGTTAGATATTGATCCTTCTTTTTTTCCTCCTTTTTTTCCTTTGAGAGAGAGAGAGAGAGAGCGAGAGAGAGAGAGAGCGCGCGCGCGCGAAAGCGAGAGATTATTCGAATGTGTTTGTAGAGTTTTAGAGACAAGGTAGAACTACTTATTTGATAAATAAATATGATACAAGGTAGAGTATGTTATTAGAAATTTCATAGTGTACAGAGGGTTTTTCGAGGATATTGTATTTTTATACGTTGAGAAGAAAACACATACATACACATGAAGATGATAAATGCAGAAAGTGCCATTCCGTCGTTTTGAACCAAAATTTTTCTGCTTATTTTATTCTCTCCCTTGCTGATTGTGATATTAGGTTATACGCGACAACTTTGTCATCATGTGTAAAACATTTCAAATGTATGCGTGCATATGCATATAGATATATATATATATATATTATGCATCCTGTTATATGTATACGTACGTATGCCAACATGATACGATGTTTTAACTTGCAGACCATTTTGTGATTATTTTTTTTTTGTTAAACATATTAAATTAGTATCATATTAGTATTAGTGTAAATATAGATAAATACATTTTAGAATGGACGTTTTTGTTAATCATTATAATAGATATTTCAAATCTTTACCGATCTATCGAAGTCTCTCGAATTGACGTTGTTTAATCAATCACCGATCACAAAAGAAAGTTAAAAAAAAAACGAGATTTACAGATGCGATTCACAGAACAAGCGAATCTATGACGTGAAATCTATGGCGATGTTAATTTTATTTGCGCGATGTAATGATCTCGATAATTCATCTGGATAAAGAAATTTTGCGTTTAAATCGTTTTTCAAAGAGAAAGAGAGAAAGAAAGAAGAGATCAGACTGTCATTCCAATCCCACTTGCTTGGGTCAGTTGAAGAAAAGTAAGCAAGTTTTTTTATCTTAAAGTGATGTGCGTTTTTATCTCGGTCGTTACTTAAAAAAAAGAGAAAAAAAATTCTATATAATTCACATTGCGAAAAATATCATTATATTATCGAACAATTCAGTATATCTATACATCTCAGATACGAAGCTGCGAGATTCTTCAACAGCGATATTTTTCTGAATAGTTTTACGACGTAAAAGAGCTATGTTTTTAATTTTCACCTTCTCGCACACGCATCGAGACCAAGTAAGAGAGGAGAGAAGTGAACGGAGGAAACGGCACAATCTGGGAAAAAGAAAAAGAAAACACTGACCATCGTTAAGTCGCCATTGTCAATCAAACTTTGAAGTCTATCAATAAAAGATCCAGCGACTGGCGGGAACCGAACTAGCGCAGGCGAGATGGACTTTTTTTCCAAAAGAGAGGGATTCTACGTCGAAACTCCATTGTTTGTAGCTGCAAGAAAACGTAGATATTCCTCGAAAATTGGAGAATCGACGCATTGTCGAGCACGACGCGACGATGAAGATAAAACTTCCCTCATCGTCGCTCGTCAAATAAGGATAATTCTGCATCATTCTGTCGCGTTTTTTTACGGCACTCGCAACAGACTGCACAGCCTCTTTCCTTCTTGTAAGAGGAAAGATCGCACGCGGTGGACAGACGAATTCCGTGACCGCTCCTTGACTCGATCCACACTCGTTCGTCAACTTGGCAATATAGGTATCGTATATTGTCTTAATTTTATCCCAAAACTCTAGCCCCTTTCCTTGCCCTGCCTGCGCAATTTTTGTGATATTACTGTTTTTTATAATTACTTAAGAGCTTGGAAAGAGAGAGAGAGAGAGAGAGAGAGAGAGAGAGAGAGAGAGAGAAAGAGAGAGAAAAAAACGGAAACACAGGACCCGAGCCACATGCCACTCGACGTGGGATTTAAACGAAAATTCGCAGTCACGTGTTTTAATTCTTCTTACCGCGTATACATAATATATGTATGTGTAAATATTGCATATAAAAAATCGACGTTGTTATCATCTCTCACTTCTCGCCGAGTTACATTTAAGAATTCAATAGCGGCTAACGAGACGGTTTTTACACCCACAAGTTATATCGTTCACTCCTCGATAGTTCTTAAGCTAGAACAGCCGATTTTTCGTCGGCGGTAGAGGCACAGATGCTCGCTATCACCGATCTCGGGTCCGCCGCCGCGCGAAATTTCGCATCGCAATAGAATCTAATTGTATATTCGCGTGTCCTCCCCGTGGTTGTAAATACGTTTGCCTCCTTCTTGACCTCGATACGCAGTTTCGGATACTCGCGGCTGATACATTCATATCGATACGTTCCCGTCCCCCGTCGAGGGACCATGTGGCTCGCGATTACATATTAAACACGCTCGAAAAGCTCTCAGTCACGATAAGATCGAGGTAATAAATCTATAAACAATTATAAAGTAACAGTGAGATGACGTCTATTTATACATAATTATTATATTAAATATTACAATGATAGAGGACTGAACAAAAAAAAAGTGATTGATGCCGATCGATATCTGAAATTTCCAATCTTTTTCTATCGTCAAGTGAACAAAAATCGAGTGCGAGGACGTATGCGTGGGGACAATGTAGTAGTAGGGTGGTCGTAGGCAGAGAGAACGGTGGGGAAAAGAAAAAAGCGAAGAAAAAAAAAGAAAGATGGATATACGAGTAAATTAGAGCAGAGTAAATAAGCGATGTGAATCGAAACTCGATAAACTCACAAGTAAATATATTGTTGTATCTTTATTGTTGTTGTTGCATGAGACTAGCTTAATAGACTGAGCCATACACGTGGTTAAATAACTATTAACATAATAATTCTTAATTAATATTATAATTATTGTAATTAATATATATATATATATACGGTGTGTATTATATTTAATCGTAATGAATCCTCGTGCGGGCAGCGTTCGGAGCGGAGGTTCTCGTCCTTTGGGATTAACCAATCATTACCCCTAATCACCGTAGCTCTTTCGGCCTTAGGTGGCCGTAACGCTTTTTATCAAGTAGCCAAAGTATCCTTCGATATACTTAGGATGTAATTAGTATACTTAGGTATGCTCACGTGTGTCCGCGGACATTCTCCTTGCAAAAACACTCTGGATACAGCCACAATATTCACCGAGCAACGCGGGATTAGATTATTATGACCTAGACTTAGACTTTACAATCATTATTACCGCACTTGGTATTGTAAAAGGAATTCTATATTGTAGATGTTGTATAGCTACATACGATTGATATACCTTCGCTCATTCCGATCGAGAAGCATGCGACGAATTGAAACGAGATTCCTGCGGAAGTGTTCAGGAGAAAAAAAAAGGATCTTTCCGACAGACTTTTCGATATCGAATGTCGATCGATCGCGTCTTTCCCTATCTCAAAGGATCCGGGACTCCGTGCGGGGCTGTTCCTAGTACCTGATTATCCTATCCTTGCGGCCACGGAAGGACGGTTCTGCCAGAATGCAGATCAATCTGCCGTTAATTTGCTTTGTCCTTTGCGGTTTTCTCTCGCAAGCGCCGGCGAATTCCTCTGTCCAGTGTCTACACTCGATAATAGAGTAATACATACACGGTGTTCTTTTTTATTGTTGCATATACCTTGACTGCCTAGTACTTAAGGATAATCTCTTCTAGTGCTCAGTAGTAACGTCGCATGTAAGTTTCGCACGGGACAGAAAAGAAATGAAAGAACACGAGAGACTACATTCTTCTGCTTTCCCACACAATGATACATTTACGCCTGTCAAGGTGCAACGAAAGGGTGCTGCCGATCTCGGAAGAAACGATAGAAACAGTTTTCGTACATGTACTTCTTTATACAACTCTTGACTTTGAAACATAAAGTGTATGATAGACGGATTAGCTGTGTACAAGATGATCCCCCAAGACGATTCTTGATTTTCTTTGAACAATGCGAAATAAACCATCCTTACGAACAATTAAAATTAAAGTCTCACTTAAAGTTAAACACGTCTAAGCTACAAGTTTCTATTACAAAAAGAGACTGAACCCAAATTTGACAATTCGTTGCAAAGAAGAGTTTTGTTGAAACTCAAGTGGGAGTATCCTGTGCGCAGTAAAGTCGAGCGTCATACCATTTTAAATCGACACGGCAATCGCATTGTAAATCCATCATCGTCCAAGGCTGAATGTACACCCTCGATAATTGTATTTTATAGCCTCGGCAATTTTTCGTCTCGTTACGAATCGTTTTCTCTCCGAGCGCGGACTCGTTATTGTAATCGAGCCGGACTTACACTTTATAAAGCGTCACGTAAGCGCGCGTGCAAGTATCCAATTCGAGTATCGTGGATCCATCTATTCGGACGGCAGACTGTTGACGAAGGGCAAAAGTAGAGACCATCTAAAGAGAGACTCGCCAACTCTTCACGTGACTGTTCGATTGGCTGGAGTATGAATGTCAAATCTATATGCCCATGAAGCCAATGATTTGTTGGTTATATGCGGGGAGGCAATTATTATATTATTTTCAAATATTTGTTGTTGGTAAATAAATTAATCTTATCCAATCAAAATTCTAAGATAAATATAATTAAATACAAATAAAATATAATTAAATAAATAATAGACTAATATAAATAATAGATAATAATATAATAATATATTATAATAATATTATATATATATATATACACGATATATACAGGGTGTCTCGAAAGATAAGGTCAATTGACTAGGAGGTGAAAGAGGAGCATGTAGAATACATAATGTAAATAACATTTTTTCGTATTTGCTATGGTTTAGAAAATACAGTGCTTTATAGGGGTGTATAAAAAGTATTGAAACCCCTTAATACACTACTAAAAAAAATAGGGAACACTTTTCATACCCTAAAAATTAGGCTATTTTCAAACCGCGGCAACTCGGCGAAAAATCATCGTAGATAAAAGTTTAAAAAAGCATTTTAAAGCTTAAAGTTTCAACTTTAACGAGTTATCGGTCATTTTTAAAAATTTGATTATCTTCCTTGTTCTAAAAAAGAACATATTGTTTTTTTTTTCTTTAAAATTACGCATTTTTTACACTCTGCAGCTCGATCAAAAAATTCGACTCAAGTTCCATAAACCACAACATTTTACCTACAAAACGCTTTTTTAAAAATCAACAATTTTTTTGACCGAGTTACACGATTTTGAAGCTAAATCTGCACTTTTTAGAAATGTCGATACTCGGCGAAAAATCATCGTAGATAAAAGTTTAAAAAAGCATTTTAAGCGCGTTAAAGGTAAAACTTCAAGCTTTAAAATGCTTTTTTAAACTTTTGTCTACGATGATTTTTCGCCGAGTATCCGACATCATTTCTAAAAAGTGCAGGTTTAGCTTCAAAATCGTGTAACTCGGCCAAAAAAATCGTAGGAGGATTTTTTAAAAAGCGTTTTGTAGGTAAAATGTTGCAGTTTATGGAACTTGAATCGAATTTTTGAGAGAAATTTTTTGATCGAGCTGCAGAGTGTCAAAAGTGCGTAATTTTAAAGAAAAAACAATGTGTTCTTTTTTTAAACCACAGAACAAGGAAGATAATCAAATTTTAAAAAATGACCGATAACTCGTTAAAGTTGAAACTTCAAGCTTTAAAATGCTTTTTAAACTTTTATCTACGATGATTTTTCGCCGAGTTGCAGCGGTTTGAAAATAGCCTAATTTTTAGGGTATGAAAAGTGTTCCCTATTTTTTTTTTAGTAGTGTATTTCGAAAAAAATGTTTTATACAAAAATTGTACGGTTTTGAGTGAAGCATTACAATATGGAATAAAAAGTAGAGATACACTGAGAAAAATATTTGTATGAAATTACATGATTATGCTGGGTTTTTTCTGATCCAGCATAATCATGTAATATTGCTACCCACATGGAAAATTGCAAGTGATTACAAGTGATTTTACATAAAATTACAAGTGATTTTTGCCTAAAAATAGTAATTTCATCTATATTTTACCATTAATATGTATTTTGACTTTAAAAAATCTGGAAAAAAATTACAGTGATGATTAGATAACTTTCCGGTTTTGAACAACTAATTTCCATGTAAAAATACATGGATTTTTTCAGTGTACTTATTAAAAATTTCAAGGTTATTTTTACGTGACCTTGAGAACGCTATTTAAGGTCATACTAATTTTTCTGTGCAATGTTTCACTTAAAACCCTACAATTTTTATATAACATTTTTTTCGAAAATGTGTATTTTTCAAAAACATTAAGGGGTTTCATCACTTTTTATACACTCCTACAAAGCGCTGTATTTTCTAAACCATAGCGATATGAAAAAATTTTATTTACATTATGTATTCTACTCATGCTCCACTTTCACCTCCCATTCGATTGACCTTACCTTTTGAGACATCCTGTATATTTAATTACATATAATTAAAGATGATGGCCTCATGAGCGTACAGAGTTGACATTTATATTCCAGCCGATCAGATCGATTAACAATCACGTAATGAGTTAGTTTCTTTTTAGAGGGTCTCTAGGCAAAAGTTGTAGAATTAAGGTTCAATCGCTTGTCGTTACGATGTGTGTTTACGCGAACGCTCTATTGCTTCCTGCCGCCGAGCTTCTTCCGTTAAATTAACTGTCCGAGTCGCGTGCTGTCGCGGCACAGTATACATACGCACGCGCATAAATCATACAGTTCATATCCGGGATTGAAACCGGTAGAACTTCGTTGGCTTGAGATTTCTATGCTATAGATGCGCGAAACTGATCTCCGCGGGTGTAATGGACAATGATGTAAGTCAATTTTTTGAAAATACTTAATGTAAAGTCTCTCTCTAGCTAATTTAGGACTGTAAGTAATTTATAGTAATATTGCAAAACGTATAGAAATATTGATAAGGATATTATAATATTAGTCAAGTAAAATAGACTGTTATAGAGTGAAAGTTATGTTTCTGTAAAGAGACAATCTAAAACTATATATATATGTATATTATGCCCGAGTAATAATTGCATAGGAAAATTGTATCGAAATTTCTTTTTTTTATTTCTAACGGCTTGTGTCTATAGCATCAAGAATTAAGAACATTGAAATTATACCGGCTTCAATTCTCGCTTCATATTGCGCTCGTTGTCTTGATTCTCTGTGCGCCACGTGACATTTCATTCGAAATAAATCTTGACGAAGTACCGAGCACCGTTGCGAGTCTTCTTATGATGAAGTCTATCCTAGATACATTTTAACGTCGGTTACATCTTTCTTTGTGATAATTCCTTTCTTTCTTATTTTTCTTTAAAATCCGGTAACACCGGTACGTTACTCATCTGGAATTATTTTGTAGTTATCCTTCGCATTTCTGTCATTTCTTATCCAGAGTATACAATATTCTTTTTAGTTAGTCAGTTATGCGACGATTATACATTTCTTTGCAGAATTTCACCTGTAATGCCAGCGACATGATGTTACACAGTGATAAACCAGGTAAGTCAGAACTAATAATTAGTAATTCGTGTTAAATGGCAATTAAAACTGTTCAACGAGTTTTCACACCCTTAACCCTTCGTCTGCAATCATATTTTTACTAACGCCGTCTACAATCTGGGTCTTTTATGTCCAGCGCCCAAGTTTTTTTACTGTTCTAGGCTTTCAAAATATCTGAAAAAATTGAAAGGGTTACTTATGAAAGTGTCAATAATATTATTCAATGGTTTTATAAAAGTCAAATGTTAAAACCTTTTTTATAAAAATTGAAATTTGAACAAAAATGATGAGAGTGAAATTTCGCTTGTGCCACACAGAAAAAAAATGATGTATCAACAGCATTAAAGCCCCTTACACAATGCCAGGCAAGAGGCAATAGGAACAGAAAATAAACACAGGCAATAGATTTCAACCTATCGGAAACCGTGTATTAATGCTATTGATTAAGGGATTGTGTAAGGGGCTTAAGTTTAATTGAAAATAATTTTACATTTTAAAATTGACAAGACCGCGAAGTGTATAACAATTAAAATCGAGAACGGGCCAAATTCGGTCATAGCAGATCTTAGTGCTCAATAATATTTTATGTGTGATTTTTCTAGTTCTTTAAACTACGCGCCGTTACTTTCGGACTTGAAACGCAGTTATTGAAACCAGAATAGTAATACACAATGATACTGATGCTAACAAACATCTATAAGATGGGGGGGATCTTCCCCCCATCCCATCCTGAAAAACTGTAAAGAAAATAATTTTGTTATTTCAATAACAATTTTAATAAAATAAAATCATGCATATTTGTTTCATTAATAACCCTAGTAGCACAGAATATTGGCAATGCATTGATTCATATTGGCCAAATATTGGTTATATTGGGAATGTCTTGGCCAATATGGGACAATGCAAGGCCAATATTGGTTGTTAACAAAATGTAAGTGCACTGCCAATATGCAGCGCCCACGATGACACCAATGTTGGTTACAAAATAAATGTAAATGTGCTACCAATATTACGTGCCAATACTTACACGGTATTGCGTTTACATTGGAAGTGCAATAGCCAAGCAAGATTTCCCCATGAACAATACGCGGCACCGCTACCTGATGGACGCGAACTTCTCGTATTTCTCGTGAGTAAAAAACCATACAAGATGGAATATAAGACACAGCATTATGAGTAATGAGATTATTCACTCATGTTCTAATAATATGATTCTTTAAAGGAGAGTCCCCAAAAGTGGATTCTAAGATGAAAGTAAAGAAATCTTACTTGGAAAGTACAATTATATGATTAACCAATATCGGCTAAATAAGAGGAGGCGTGTTGGACCAATATTGGGAATCAATTCACACCCAATATAAAAAATTGGATATATATTGTTAGCCAATCTTGATAAAAGATGAAATTAATATATTGGTCCAATATTAGAATTCAATATTAGCTAAAAAACAGACAGCGTCTACTTTACAATATTGGACCAATATGGGAAAAATTGGATATATATTGCTAGCCAATATTGCACCAATAAGTTGTGTACTAGAGAATGTTATTGAATTAGCAAAATTATTTTTTCAATTAAACTTAACGCTGTTAATACAGTATCTTTTTTTTCCGTGCATAAAAGACCCAGATTGCAGACGGAGGGTTAACAATCATAGTTTAAAGATCAAACGATGAAATTTAATCCCTTCACGATTACGGCCTTCGAACATCCGTTTCCACTTGCGTCTTCGCTATCATGATTCTCGCAGTATCATTGTCTCGAAGTGAATGGAAGGGACGACCTCCGGTTCCAACATTCCAACGGGCTTTCCGATTCGGACGTTATCGACGAGCTAAACGATATCGTGTTACAAATGATCGAGACCGTCCCGGAGGAGCGATTCAGATCGGCGCACACGGGACACGCTTCGTGTCCCAACTCCTATTCGCTCGCGTCCCACCGAGCATTCCCCCGAGTGAGCCGTAAAAGCGTATCGGCGCGGAGCCGCGCAAATAAAACGGTATCGTATCCCGTATGGCACACCGGGTATATGGCGGGCCGGCTTAAGTGATTGCTTCTCTTCATTAGAGCTTCGAGCTCGCCTCCCCCCCCCCTCGCCCTCTTGCGAAGTCGAAGTTGAGGGACAGGTGTGGTAATGGCCCGTATCCGAGCTCTCGCTTAACCCACCCCTGCGACCGTCAGTCGATTTAGCCTCTTGCCACCCCCGAGTCGTCCTCTCTCTCTCCCTCTCCCCCTCGGAACTATTACGCGAATTGATTCCGCATCGGATCTGCCCGAAGGGGCGGAAACTCGCGTTTAGCTCCTCGTTTCCTCCACTTTTTCGCGCTCTCTCTCTCTCTCTTTCTACTTTATCGCACTTCTCTTTTCTTATCGCCGGCGCGTGACCACCCTCGGTCCATTTGCGTGCATCTCACCCCGTCGTAAAGGCGCGGACTGCATTCCCCGGATTATCGGACTCGAACGACGCTCGTGGTATCGGGGAAGGGTACGCGGATGATGGTACGCGAGTCGATTAATTCAATAGGAACAGTGAAGTTCTTAGCATAAGTGGATGCTGCGTTTAGAATTGGACTTTCGATCGTTTCGCAGAACGACGTGTAACTGGAAAGAAGACTGGATTAGGATCTATTTTACGTAGCGAGAAATAAAACGGGGAATTCATTGTTTATATTAAATAAATTGAAAACGCAAGTGAGACTGATTACCTCCCCGATAGGAAAACATTTATAAAATTATATGTGACGAAATCTTGCATAAAATTTGTGATTTGCAATTATATGGGGGGTATATTTAAATGAATGTAGAAATATTGACGTTTTATGAAATATTGATAAAATTGTTTACGCAATTAATTTCGAAATAGTATTTCGGCAAAACAATAATAATGATATGGTGAATCATCTTATTAGTAGTATATTTACAAAATTAAATTTAGAAATATAAATTATTCAATATTTGAGAAAAATATTTTAGCTGTATTATGTTTAAAATATTTAGACCCATACAACACAGAAATTGCAGCAACATTGCATTAACATTGCAGCAACATTGCAATATTGCCGAAATATTGCTGCAATGTTGCTGCAATTTCTGTGCTGTATGGGGAAATATAATTGTGCATAAAGGAATCAAATCCATATATATGCTATTAAAAAAACAATTATCCCTAAACTATAATGTTGCACTATGAAATATTATACACTCAGCATGGCTTAATTTTAAATAAAGAGTCAAATGGATTTTGGGATGCATATGAACTGATCTTTCGAAAGTATTTATCGAGCATTTGAAAATAGTTGGGTAACGTGTCCCGACTTGTTTTTTCAATATGCTACTGGCGTCTCGTTCATTGCTCTTGAAAGAAAGTGAATTATAAAATATTTACACCTCAAATTGGATTTGTCTAATTTTTGTCAAAAATGATTTAGAAATTTTATTCTGACAAAACTGCTGCGCAAAACTTATGGCAAATCATCTTAACGCAATTATTACAAAATTTTCGTCAATTCATGATGCCATTATTGTGCAATATTTTCACAATTTGCCTATTGGAGCTATGATAAAGTAACTCTATAGTCTTTGTAATGCGGGTTTAAAGATGGATCTTCTAAATTACGTTCTTAATCCTGGCGGTATTCTTCGAATAAAAGTTCTACTATATCCAGAAAGTATTATATAATCTCTTCAGACAGAAATATCATAAACGACGTCCCGATGTGCGACCAATCGTTACGGCCTGTTTAATTCAATGTGTTTCGGGACGTTGAGAAGAAAGATCAACTGGCGGCGATCGAGCTGGTAATTCCTCTCGCGAGATAAACAGCATCCAGCAGCAGGTCTCTACGATATCGCGATTTATGGGCAGTTGGTCGGCGTATACGCCGCCACGCGCGTCGCATTAAATAATAATGCCAGTGATTGCTGTTGGGTGCCCGTCGAGGCAAACTGCGAGCTACAAGAACGGCGAAGGGGTGGGATATGGTAAGGGAGGGGAACGGCGGCGGAGAAGACGCTGCCTTTACACCCCCGCCAGATATATCATCGCCTGGCAGTTATGTGTGTCATGAATTTTAGATTATCCTTGGATTAGATTAAGGCACGCGGGAGCGGAAGGAGCAAGCGGCCCCTTGGCCCGCCAGTCAGTGCGCGGGGCTGAATTATTTCCAAATCTCGCGCAGCATCCGTCCCACCCATTCCCTCGATCGCGCCGCCGGAATTGCAGGATTGATCTGTTGCCGCGAATTTTTCGCCGATGATCCGGCTGGGCGTTAGTGAATTTTTCAACGATAGTTCTCGAGCTGAACAATACAATAATTTAACATTAAGAGATGTGCAATCAAATTCTATTTGAAGGAAATCTCTTGGACGTCGTAAAAAATATTTATTACAGAAAAGAGACAATTCCTGTTTTAAGATGTTTCTATATTGAAAGTTTTTTTCTCGTTCCAGATGGAAGCATTGTCGAGTCTATCTTGATTTTTTAGTAATATGTTATTTTTAAATAATATATCTTGTATACTTTTTTGAAAGTAATATTAATGCTGCTATTATTTTTACGTCTTCGATCTTATGCAACGTCCTCAAGAAATCTCGACGAGTTGTCGTCCCCCCTCCCTCCTCCCGCGCATTTCTCGATTATTCCCCGTTTCATCCCCTCTGAGAGGACGAGAGGGCGGAGATAATTGATGATGGTAGCTGGTTTTCGCGGGACATTATATCGCAGTTACGAGTTTCCGTCCCCCACTGCGCGCTACGAATGCGCAATGTGCGAACAACAGGATCTCGCTATAGTGGGGAGAATACCCCGGGGGTGGTTCCCACCCCCTTGCTGGCCCCACGTGACCCCGGCCAGACAAACGACGGCCAATTTACGAGCAATAGGAAAAACTTCTTAAAACTCGGATTAAAATGAGCGAAGGGAGGAAGAGAAAGGAGCATCCCTCGGCGCCCTCCGAATTATCCCGTGGATACGAGAGGGTTTTATTTTATTTCAGAAAGCGTCACCCCGGAGGTGGAAGGGCGAATACGACCCTTGGCCCTGGCCTTGCGCTTTTATTATTATCTCCCTGTCTGGATGAGATGGAGCATCATTATTTTCATCGTTACGCGAACGTGATTGCTGCAAATTATTGTTAATGCTACTTCCGTTTGTTGCAATACCAGTGATCATCGATGATAACGATAACTCGATTAGATCCATCTTTATGTTGCTCCGCAAAAAGTGCTTAAAAGCCTAAAAAAAATCATATTTAAATGAAGAAAAATTATAAATCTAGTGGAAATATTGATGATAATTAAGATTTAATTAAGACACTTAACTAAAACATAAAATTCATATATGTTCGATGCTATTACATGTCCTTTCTACGTCGCGAGGATTCTCGGTGATTTTACGAGAACTGACAGGGAAAGAAAAGACTTTCGCGTCCGTTACTCCTCCGAGTGTAGTAATAGATGACAATTTGACGCGAATCGCTAAATTGATTACACGGACGGCTGAATCGGCGCGTCTATCGATTAGTCGATTCGTCGCCAATATTTTTACATAAACAAATCGCCTCATCGATTTAGCTTTTCAACGATTAGATGATTTACAACAGGATTATGCCATAGATTTCAAAATTACGTCTACATAGATTGTTTACATATTATCTACATAATGTTTACACGGACTTTTTTCATGTAGACTATAAATAATGTTAACTATTATAAGTTGGATAGCATAATGCAAAGAAAGAGCAATTAAATTATAAAATAATAAACTGTATTTAACTGTAGTATTAATTGAAGATATTTAATAGTAATTGCAAATGAGAAATCGAAATTGCAAACGAAATGCAAATCTCCGTTGTGTGATAATCCACAAATTACTGATTGTTTACATAGATGACATGTTAAACATAGTTTACATTGTCTACGCGTAGATGTAGACTACTATATTTTATGCGTAAACACCCAACCCTGATTTACAACACGAGGGACGTCGGTCTCATACATTTCTTCCTTAACAGATTATTATACAGAGTATCTCTGAGGCCGGTATTCATAATCGGTTCTTATATTTAAGATCGTCTTAAGTACAATCTTAAGATGTCATAAACCAATCACAGAACCGTATTAGCGTGTCTTAAGAAATTACTTAAGATGGTCTTAAAATAAGAACGGACTATGAATACCGCTCTGAATATATTCAATCTTAATGCATATGCAGTAGATAATTGTGGTTGTATTTCAAGTATCGCTTTATAATCAACTTAACTTTAAACCAATTGAAAATCTGGTAATCTGTATATTAGAAAGCTTCATTATGAAAAATTCGATGTCGGTTTATGAGACCGTAAGTCACCGTTGCGGAATCGATTCTACGGTCGTAAAGCGACCGAATTATGGGTTTTTTTATATACAGCGCCTATAAAAAGTTCGGCGTATATGGGTCGTATACGTTGGAGCGGTCGCTGTGCGCCGGCGTTCTTTTTAATTAAAGTTGCTAATCAAATCACGGCCACGCGACGTTGCTTCGACCTATCGACGCAACGCGGATGGGACGATAACGACGCCCCGGGGATGGCCGGAATAAATCCGTGTTAACGCGATTACAACCCTCCTCCGCGATGCACGATTGATTCATCCGCGAAAATGCACTGGAAGACGTTTCATCGCGACTTGATATAGCGGTGAGCTTCAACAACGTGTTCCCGATACAAACACTAATATATTCTCGCTCCATATATGTATGTGATAATAACACAGTTCAACGACATCAGAACGAAACTAATCATTTCCTGTAGTTTTTTGGGCGCTGAATACGAATCCGCTTTCTAAATTGCTCCATCACGTAACGATTTTGAGAAATTTGCAGTTAAAGTTGTAAAAAAGGACTATTTTCACGTATTTTGTTATATTATACATATGTGATGTGCTGGAGAAGTTTTATTGCAATCAAAATTAAGTATGTTGTTAGGACTTTCAGCCCTTAAAAGGAATTTTTGGTGTCGGCTATGGTTAATAAGATATTCGTGGTTAAATATGGGGTTTATTGCGAAAAAGTTGTGATTATTGATGATTTACGAAGTAATTTTAAATTATGTTTATTTACACTTAAGTGTTTTTTAGACCGCTGAATACGGATCCAATGTTAAATTTGAATTAAGTAATGTGAAAAATCCCTATATATGATTTTTTACTAAAATGCAAATATAATTTAATTTTCATCCTTTATTCCACCATTTTGAATTTGTCAATTTTGACATTGGATTCGTTTTGAAAAAAATTCCTTTTGAGAACTGAAAGTCCTAACAACATACAGTGGATGTAAAAAGTATTCGTATACTAGGAATGTTCATAGAAAATATTTTTTTTTGTGTGATAATAAATAATAAACAAATAATCATTTTTTCATATTGTAAGGTCTTTCTTTTTTAATAATATCTTAAAGACAAAACTTATGAATTATAATATTTCATACTTCAAAACAATAAGATAAACTATTTTCTGTGAAAATTCTTAGTGTACAAATATTTTTACACCCACTGTACTTTTTAAATTTTGATTGCAATATAAAATTTCTTCAGCACGTCACATATCGTAGTTATAATATAACAAAATACGTGAAAATATGCAATTTTTATAACTTTAACTACAAATTTCTTAAAATTGTGACGTGATGGAGTAATTTGGAAACCAGATTCGTATTCAGCGTCCCAAAAAACTACGGAAAATGACTAGTCTCGTTCTGGTGTTCGAAAAAAGTCATTTTTTCTTGAACTGTGTAATATTTAACATCAATAATCCTCCGCCTTTTCTCAACGTCCTCACATTCGAGGTACGGTAATCGTACAATTCCCTTATTTTTTGCCGCTAATGAATAGATGAGAAACAAGACTCGCGTCTCGATAAGATAAGTCGGAATTACCGGACTCGAGGAACGTGCGACTTTCGGAGCGCCTCATCCTCCCTTCTGAGGGCAAGGGGTTCCGGGGCAATAACGGCGCCCCGGGGACGACCGGGGTAACGCGATTACGCGGCGCGGCACTGGCACGGCACAGGCACGGCACAGCACAGCCACCGCTCGAGCGGTTCGCCCCGGCTTGATTTATCCGCGTAGCCGCGCGTTATTGCATTAGCGCCCCGACGGCGATGCTGTCCGCCGTTCCCCCGCTCGCTCGCCGGCGACGAACGCGAGAAATCGTCCGGCGTCCGTCCACCCGCCCGTGAATCATCTACGAGAGTTATGTCTTGCGAGCCGCTGCCAGGACGCGGCGATCTATAATTCCCGCCCGCGGTTGGTCAGCGATCCTGGCGCGTCCTGGAGTTTCCCGTATTCCCTCGTGGACTAATATCGCCGGGGTAAGAACTGCTGCGACCCGAAATCTACTCTTGGAAACGACGTGCGGTTCCTTTTACGCGGACGATCAGCGATCTTGGCATTTCCTGCCCAGGCAAAACAGAATTAAAGTCACGATACACCAAATACGTCACAACACTGTTAATTCCTTTGGGTCATTTTTAACTATTTTATATTGTGAACATTTATAGCGTTTTTCATTCGGAGAACTGGTGCGCACTAAGGCTTGTTCTTAATCAATTTTGATATTTACAAAT
>NJRP01000450.1:76412-94247 GCA_003063835.1 Aphaenogaster floridana | reverse complement strand
GATATCTCCACATTGTTGGAAGTTAGAGCAACCACGGACATTTCTCAAAAATTTTAAAATTTTATAAAAAGAGAACCGCTTTACTGATCATCGCGCAATACAATAGGAACCTTCCTTAAATAATTCTCTATAGATTAAAAAAAAACCAACCCGATATCTCCGCGGAAATTAGAGCAACCACGGACATTTCTCAAAAAATTCAAAATTTTCTTAAAAGAGAACCTCTTTACCGATCATCGCGCAATTCAATAGGAACCTTCCTTAAAAAATTCTCTTTCGATTAAAAAAAAAGCAACCCGATATCTCAAAAATTGCGGAAGTTAGAGCAACCACAGACATCCACACATACATACACACATACATACATACACACATACAAATAGACATTTTGTAAAAATGTAAATTATCAACGTTTAAGAACATTTTAAACATATTGACCTTATAAAATGAAAATATGAGATAGCAAACATGTAAATTTTCGACGTTTTAGAACATTCTAAACACATTGGCATTCAAAACTTCAAAAAAATTTTTTTCACGAAAACAAAGCTTTCTCTATGAGGAAGCAAGAGAGAGTTGCCGTTTCTTATCAATTCTTTGATCACAAAGATGCGGAATCATTTAACAATTATCTAACATTGATTGTTGAATTCAATAATTATTGATGTCACATAGAAGTGATGGCTGTTTCTCGTGCCACATTGATCGATTACTATACGTTATCATACGTTGTACTTGATTAGAATAGATTGATTTAGATTAAAAAGAGAATGAAAGATAAAGGCGCGCTATCTTTGCTGTAGAATTTCGTTCGCGACAGCGTTACCTTTGTGCAATTGGCTCTCGTGCTTGCGACACTTAGCACGACGATTCTGGAACCAGACCTGCACCCGCGCCTCGCTGAGACCGAGCCGCTGGCTCAGCTCCTCCCTCATAAACGCGTCAGGATAGTGTGTCTCATCGAAGAGCCTCTCGAGCTCAGCCAGCTGCTCAATGGTAAAGTTCGTCCGCGATCTCCTCTGCTTACCATTGCCACTTCCATTGCTCCGACAATTGGATCCTACAAATTAATTAGAATAGAATAGAATTTTATTACTTCAAGCATAACAGTCAAGTAGGGACTTGGTTTACAATCTTTCCTTATCCTCACTCATTCTTCCACACTTTACAACTATACAACTATCTATGACTAGACGCAACTCACAACCTTCCTACAAATTAATTATTGTTCAAGTAAATGTGGAAAAGCATTATGTAGTCCCAGATAACAAAATACTAGCGATATGCCAGCAATTGCCAGCACATTCGATCATGATTTTAGAGCAGATTCCTATCCACTGTGTTCTCTTTAAGCTTGGTTTCTGCTATTACGACTTGCCAGCCATAATATAACAATAGAAATGCAGCATGAATGGAGCATATGATGTGATAGTGCAGGACCTGCCTGTTTTCTGATATATTTTGACTGATATTAGAAAAACAGCAGATTGTGTCCAGCTGTTGCTATTTGAATTCTACTAGTATAATATGCAACACACAGTTTGCAATACATGCTCTTGGCAGGTTTGGCTATCTGGGGTAGTAGTAGTGGCAATAGTATTTATTTTCTTCAACTTATATATCATGTCAAGAAGAGACTTGATTTACTTACTTATCCACACATATTCATCCATTCCTTATAATTATTGACTAGCTAACTCTACCGTCTAAACATTCTGGTATCGCAATGTAAAATATTTCTCTTCTTATTTTTCTTATTTCTATCTTATCTAACACAGCCTTTCATTTCGAATCGTTTCCTTGCTTACTCTAATTTATACAATGTTACTTATATCTATATTACCTACTTCTTGTAAAGTTCCCTTACTTTTTAACCTTTCTCCTTACATTCCTTTATATCCGTGCCTATTCTTTTTTCCTATCCTATTTTCCTAGCTTTATCATCTTTCTCTTTCCTGCTCTTCAGCTCCTTTCTTCCCTCTCTTTCCACAACTTTCTTAATATATTTCCTTTAACTCTGTCTAAATTTTCATCCCATATCTTTCTCCAATTTACTTTCTTATCACTACCTAGTTCTTCAAACCAGTCTCTTATCCTATGACATTCTTCCATATAGTGCTTTACACATTCTCTGATCAATTCTACAGAATACACATCTCCTATGTTTCTCTTCCAATTAATATTCATTCGCTTCCTCCATATTCCCGCAATTTATCTAAAGCCCTAATCTCTTCCCCCATTTTTAATTTTTCTAAATTTTCTATCTTTAAATATCTGGACTTTCTTTCTCCTATTCTCTTATCTCCCTGTATCTTTTATTATATCTCGCAACAGAAATCTTACTATCCTCCCATTGTCTTTGTATATCCCTTTCCCTACTTATTAACTCTTCTTCTAAGTTCATTTCTTTACGCTTCAGTTCTTCCAGTGCCCCATCCATTCCTATTATAATATGTCTCTCTTTGTCCATTCCATATGCATCTTTCCACTCATGTGCTTCCTTCTCCTTCCAACAATTTTTTTACAAGACATCCTCCCCCCCCTTCACTATTTAATATTCTGGAAAAACATTACGTAAAATCGTTAAAAAATAATGGATAACTTCTTCGATAATGTAAAATCATTACGGCGATATATCATATACGGGGATGAGTTTTCTCTCGTCGTTAAGGAATGCTTTCGACGAAACAGAAATCCGAGTGCCGTGAGTCATCGTCGGAGATGTTAGGCGAGTAACGGGGAGGTTTTCGTCGCGCGATGATTAATTCACAGGGACAAATGCGCGCCGCGAGCCAGAACGACCGGGCCGGAGCGGACCACCGATGGTACCGAATTGATCTTCGCGAATCATTCACGGGCCATTTCTCCCAGTCTGGGCGCCATCAACATATATCTCGCCACCTTATGAGAATCTTATTCAAATCGAGACGCCGACCGGCATCTCTAATTGGATGACATTAGACGTAGCGTGTATTCCGCGGGAGGGAAACGCGGCGGTTTTTTCTGTCAACGCGCCGAAGAACTCTAAAAGTAAGCAAAATCCGATCCGCGTAAAACCGGCTCCAGACGACATGGCCAACCTACGTCAACATTGGCGAATGCATTGAATATCAATGCAAAAGACCAACGATGGTCTCCTTTGATATGTTTTAAAAAATCGCTTTCATAGCGAATATCATCCAATGCCAAATATTGGCAATGCATGATTCTAATTTGCCACATGGAATTTATACACATAACAGGGCCAATATTACATTAGTCACATAACAGGATCAATGTTACATTAGTCAATGTTGGTGTACATTGGCCATGTCATCTGCAGCCGGCTTAAGGAAGTTCTCGCGCTACTTCTTATTGTTAGTCAATAAACAGTTTATTCTTAAAATTGTGATAAAACGATTAAAATAATAATATATAGAAACATTATCAACAATATTTAACGACTTTATACATAATCATTATTAATTTTATATGTTATTAAATATATTTATGTTATTAAATATATTTATATGTTATTAAATATATTAAAAATGAGACAAAATAAAAGTTATAAGACGTTCATTGATTTAAGTACCAATAGCAGGTAATGAAATATAAATATTTAGACATTTTACTGTTATATCTTAAAAAAATGATAAATTAAATGTAATCTGAATTAAAAATATATAAATTAATATTTTTCGTTATATTTATCATATTTTTAATTATTACATCAAGTGTACATCGCTTTATAGTTCATGTGAAAAAGAGACAATGATAGACTTGGTCAGTTTATTTGAAGTTAAATGTCATATGTGTCTTGCTTATTAATATAAATTACTCACAAACTGTATGGTAAATTTAGATAAAACTTAAATGTTTACTTTGTAATTATATAAACAATTTTTAAGTTTCTATCTTGTATACAAATGTTTCAAATTAAGAGAAAATATCTACGGCTAGGTTTTGCATATACATGTAATGTAAAATTCTATAATATATGTTTAAAATCAAATATCTTCAAAGCGGTACGGTAAAAGTTAATGAAATTTTTTCTAGGTACTGTTGATATAATTAACTTTCGTATCATATATGTATCATAGGCTTGTCTTATATTTCATCAAACGCGAGAACCTCCTTAACGCAGCGCGGTGTATATTAATGTGTATAACCGCGTGTTGAATTTGTGCATAGATCGCGGGATCGCATTGAGAGCGCATCCTCACGCGGAAGATTCCATCGGACAGATGCAGAAAGGCGAAGGAGGACGGTGATTAAGGTGAGAGGGTACGAGGCTCGCCCTCCCCCGTCTAGCGGAGAGATGGTAGGGATGACTAACGACCCGGTATAAGACTGCGTAGCTCACCACTTTGCTAAATTATATAAATCACATCCCCTTCGTCAAGGGCTCTTACGCGAGACACTTAATCCACCTCTGTCCCTCCCGCCTTCCTCCGTCATGCGGCCCCTTCCGAGTTTCCTCGCCTCCTTCTCGTCGGCAGCACCTCGAAGAGCCGTAGTACCGTAGTTACTTTACATTAAGCGACCATTAATTAAATCGTATGGCCGTTAATTATCCGAGCATCTCTCTAACTCGCGGCGATGCTTGCGGCCGCTCTATACGACGCGCCAAGAAAGTTTTTCGCTCCGGAGCATCTTTTCGTCCGTCCTTCAAGATAATTATCCTTTTCCCAGTCGAGATATTTACGCATGCCTTTATAATATTAACGATTTTCACGAAATTGAGAATTATGAGCTGAGCCAAATCATTGTATCCGGATTTAATTTATTAACAATAGAAAACTAATGAGGTAGTGAGGAAGTAAAATGGAGAAAGATGGGATGATTTAGACGGAGTTAAAGGAAACATATTAATAAAGTTGTGGAAAGAGAGACAAAAAAGGAGCTGAAAAGAAGGAAAGAGAAACATGATAAAGCTGGTGAAATAGGATAGGAAAAGAATTTAGGCACAGATATAAAAGAATGTAAGGATTGTAAGGAGAAAGACTAAAAAATCAAAGGGGCACAGTAGCAACTGAGCCGCAACGAAGAACGTAGAACTACGTCAAATGTCACTTGGCACTATTTCGCTAGTTCTACGTTCTTAAAGTATTCAGCGAAGGACAGTTGACGTAGCGCTACGTTGTTGGTTGCGGCCAGTGTTTTGCAAGGTACTTTATTTTCAGTACCTAGGTACAGGTACAGGTACTCTGGAAAAAATGTACCGAGGTACAGGTACAAAGAAAAACAAAATATCTATATAGATACAGGTACCTCAAATGTACCTTAAATGTACCTAGGTATAAGCATTTTTATTTTTATCAACATAAAATTTCAGGAATAATAGGCATTTATGATTTCATGTATTTTCGACTTTTATGGACCACCAATATTATTGATTTTTAGGCGACCAAACTAATTGAACAATTTATTGTGAAAAAGATGCAACCCATATCTTTGGTAGAAGATCCATTATTGAATTAATTGAATTATTATCCGGTGTAAATCCAATGTCAAGACGTACCTTCCAAAATCATTTGTTTGACCAGATGATGTCTATAAAATCCGACATGATAGCAGTTTTCGAAAAACAATTTTGGGTTTGTACCACATTAGATATCTAGAGCGCCAATAATAAATCCTACATGAGTGTAACCTGTCATTCTATCAATGAGAATTTAAATTGAAATGGATCCCAATGTCCGATTGTCCAAACTCAAAAGATTTGTGTTAAAATGTACCATATATCCATTAAATATCCAATTCTAAAAAAATTTATATGAAATATAATACACTTTTATCGAGCTCCGCGCTTGTTGAACGTGCATTTAGTGCAGGAAAGTATCTCATCTAAAAAGTAACTAAAATGTACCTAAATATAGGTACCGGTACACAAGAAATTGTACCTAGGTATAGATATAGGTATCAGAGAAAAAAAGTACCTCGGTACAGTACCTAGGTACGTAAATTTGTACCTAGTTACAGTACCTAGGTACTTGTACCTAGATACTGCACAACACTGATTGCGGCTCAATTGCTACTGTGCCCTTTTGATTTTTCAGATATAAAATTTTTTTAAAACCTTTACCGATCCTAGCTAAATTCAATACCAACGATCCTTTAATCGCTTTGCTAACGATCTATTCACTTATCAATCTTAAAACGGCGTGCGGCGAAACAAAATCACAAGAAATTTAGCTTAACTTTCTAAAGCCTTGTGTCCACGATAGAAATCGGTCCGAGATCTCGGATGAAGAGAGAATTGACCAATTGTATTTGAACAATTCGGTCAATTGATCAATGCGATTGGTCATTTCTCTCACCGTCAAAGATCTCGGATCAATTTCTAGCACCGTGGACACAAAGCTTAACGCTACTGTATCGACGGGTTAATTAAGGGATGGAGGGTTTAAACATATTTTATTATAAATGGGACTCTATAAACTATCTAATGATGTATTATTTATTACTCTATGATTATTAGTTTCGAAGATATAAGTGTTCAAAGTGTGATGTTTTCGTTGCATCCGTGCTCCCGACGTTACCCCCTACCCCCGGAGAAAGACGTAGTTCTACGTCAAAAAGTAGAGAAGCTCTGCAAGAAGTATTTAAATATAACATTGTATAGATAAGAGTAAGCAAGGAAACGATTTGAAATAAAAAGCTGTTAGTTAAGATAGAAATAAGGAAAAGACAAGAAGAGAAATATTATTTTACGTTGTGCGACACCAGAATGTTTAGATGGTAGAGTTAGATAGTCAATAATTATAAGGAATGGATGGATGTGCGTGGATAAGTATTTACGTAAACCAAGTCCCTTCTTGGCATGTAAGCTGAAGTAAATAAATACTACTACTAAAAAACTAATGAAACAAACGAGAGAAGCAAGAAGTGGTCTGTAAATTCCATTCAGAATGATTATTATAGTTCTTACGTTATCAATCGTTTCTATAGAATTGAGAACACACGTCTTAAGAGCCAGATTATCGTGTTTGGATTCCATTCGCTAATGAGGGAAAATAAATTGAACGCAAATGAGAGTCGAGGAGCCGGGAAATTGCGTTTTTATCGCGGAATATTCTGCGGTGTCGCTCTCCGCCGGGTAATAGAACGACCGTGCGGTTTATCCGGAAACGGAGGGCAAAAAACGAGACGCGCTCTGCAGTCTACGTGCGTTTGCACGCCGGCGCGATCGCCATGCGGCATTGCGTACGGCGTACGGCGCTTTAATCAATTAGCGCATATCCGCGTAATCCAATCTGAGCCCTAGGCAGGGTGTGCGGCCCGCATCCATATGTACAGCGGTGGTTTAAAACCACCCTCCCTCCCGTTCGCCAAAATAACTCGCGCGGTTTTCGACGCCCCTCGTCCGCGCATTGTTAGCATAACCCACGGCGCAACACATACGCGCGTTGTCGCAGTCATTAACTCGAACGTGCCGGCCGTTTATTCCCGTATGTACCCCGGGTATGCAGAAACCGGGGGCGAAAATCGGCATCGTTTGAATTTACAGTTATCCTCATTTTTCATAAGCATTACTTTCTGAAAAGAGAACAGTGAATTAGTACAATGTTGCACTGTTAAATTCGTAGTGTATGTTAAATTAACTTTAACTTGAATCATTTTTAACTATTCCATAGGTCGCCACTGTTCCTACTCAATATGTCGTTAATTTCGACACCTTGTTTTAGTTAAATTAACGACAAATATATCATTTTGACACACATGGTAGTAAAACAACAAAATGTCAACCATTGTTTTAGTTAAATTAACGACGTTAAATTAACGAATTAACAGTAGATATTAAAGGATCAAATTTAAACCAATTTCTTGGGTTAAATCATATTTGGTTATTTTTAACTTTCACGTGTGCCAAACACAATAATAAATTATTTCTGACCCATATAAAAGTTACTTTTGTGACTGGTAAATAGCAAACCAAATTTGTGAGTCAGATTTTAACTTTATTGTTCTAGTTAAATTAACAACATATTGGATAGAAGCAGTGGCGACCTATAGGAACGGTTATAAATGACCTAAATTTGGTTCAATTTAACATTACAAATTTAACAGTGTATCATTGTGTGTTACAGTAATTACTCTTATAGTTTAGTTTTGTATGTGTAATTATTGTAATTTAGTAAATTATGTATAATAATTCTGTAGCAAGCCTTTCTGCATTTTCTTATTAAATTTCATGTATACGAATGAAAATGGCTAAAATGTTTTAGTGTAAGACTTTAAGATTAAAATTTTAGAATAACTCACTTCTCTAATTATTCCGGCTTCATGTAAGGACTGTGTTTCAAGACCGACGAATATGCGGCGCGCAGTTCGCATGAGCAGAAATATTCACAAAATAATTATTATTAGGCACCAAGATCCGCCGCGACCGATATGGCCTTTTCATATTTAGGTATATCACTTCTCTTTCTAAAAAGATTAAATGAAGAAAGAACGATGAGAGACTATTGCGATATAACGCTAAAATGTGCTGATCATTGACGTTAACTTGGGCAATCGAAATTCCGGGATTCCACGATATTTTCCAAGTCCCATAACACGTTTCTCTAAATCCTCTTGGCCAAACTACCTGAGCATATCCCGAGCGTCTCGATCCGAGGTGCAAAATCGTAGTTGCAGAACGTTATCCGATACCTCGTAGAGATCGAGACGGCGAGAGGGATTCTGCGGGACGAAGAGGGGGACAGATAACCGAACCCTGCTACTGGAAAACCCAAAGCAATCACACTCGGACGCGAGGGGTCACTAATTCAATTACTAAGAGCGCTGCCCTCTTGGCCTGATCCAGTTAAGCCACCCCCCGAAGAGCTACCCCTGGACCGACCGCCACCTTGGCTGTACTATTTTTCTCCCTCCAAAACGAGCCGAGATATCACGGCCATTAGACGTATAAAAGCGTCGTCGTATCCCACGCAGCCGCTGCATATGGCACACGGTCCCATAAATACGCAAGAAGCAAGGGGGATTTAAGGCATGCAATCACTTATTGCTTAACGAAGCAAAGTGGCCCGCGTGCCGGTTGTACCCTCCGAGAAGTTTAACCCCTTGTCGCATAATTCTTTCCGAATCTCGGGTAATCGCGGACACCGTTTGACACTGCAAAAAATTATTTCTTCAATTAATCATTTAGTCTTTCTTTTTAGTGTAATTTAGACTTAGGCCAGTATTCATAGTCGGTTCTTATATTTAAGATCATCTTAAGTACAATCTTAAAATGTCATAAACCAATCACAGAACCGTATTAGCGTCTTAAGACGTTATTAAAAACGAACGGACTACACAGAGAGAATTTTCTCTTAAAATTTACCCTGAAAATCATGGTAGTCATAGGACAACATGGTATTTCGAAGATTTTTATGCAATTTTCTCTGATTAATATCTACCAGAATAAAAAATATTAATATCTACCACAATAAAATATAAAATATATTTGATGAATTTTACTAAAATACATAGTAAAATTTCCATAATTTTAAAATATGTTAAAATCTTATGATTCTTTATTGTTTTAAATTGAATAGATGCCAAGTAGTGCTAAACATGTAAAATATCTTATATAAATTTTACAATACAGCATAATATTTTCAATCTGACTTAGTCGCTCATGATAATTTTACCATGCAGCATGGTAATTTATTGGCTAAGTCCGATGATTCTCGGTTTTTTTCGTGCCGGGTGTTACAATCTGCTTGGTAATTTTTATTATGTTGTTTATAAAATGTTTTCTTCCATATTTCAGAAATTCCTTTCGTTACCAATAATATTTGACAGATTGCCAAGTTGTTCCAAGCTTATTACAAAACATAGTAAAATTTGTAGTGAATTTTGCGGCAAAATATAAAGAAAAATTCTCTCCGTGTATGAATCCGGCCATAGTCCGTTTTTATAAGACCGTCTTAAGTATGTACAATCTTAAGATATCATGAACCAATCACAGAGCTGTATTAGCGTCTTAAGATGTTACTTAACACGGTCTTGAAATAAGAACGGACTATAAATACTGGCTTTAATCATCAAGTTTAAATATTTAGATAAACGCGGCTGGACGTTATAGTATTGTTTTCCCAAGAAGTGTGCGCTTTATCTTGATACTTTCGCCGTTTCATTTGCGTGAATATTTTTTGAAAGCTACAATTTATCATTTGTGTATCGCGACTTATCGCGAGAACGCTTGGCGAGAAGTTCGAACGTAAATATGAAGGGAGCTCTCTCTCTCTCTCTCTCTCTCTCGCTCTCATTTTTCCTAAAGTAGCAGCCGCGCACCCTCCGCTATCATACTTCAGGAAACTCGCGCCCCAAGTGCCATAAATATACGTACGAGCGCACGGGCCTTTGACCAGCGGTCAAGCACCAACACTTACGGCAATCGCGGAAAAACACGCGCGACTGAAGACCGATGGGCGCGAGCGCCACGCTAAATCGTCGGGAGAGGCGAAATGTGCTCTGGAGTATAGCATCGCTGGAAGTGCTCGTTTCTGAAAAGCTACAAGGCTCGTGTGATGGTACAATATTATATCTATAGGACTTGAGGAAGTATCTATGAAGCCTCCGAGCGTTTCACATTAATGTGCAAATTCATCGAAGTATTAGAAAGAAGCGCAATGTGATGATATACAGCCTTGGCCAAAAGTATTAGGCACCTGTATTTTTTTTCATTTATCTGAAATTCTTTTATCTGTATTGTTTTCTATTGGTTACCAACATTATACATAAGTTTAAAGGGTTCTTGAAACAAAGAATAATTCACAGCAAGTGCCATAAATCAATTTTTTAGCTTTCAGATAAATGAAAAAATATAAGTGCCTAATACTTTTGGTCAAGGCTGTGTGTACCAACTGATATATTTCCTAGTCCCATTATACAGTATTAGAATTATTATAATTTTGTGAAATGGAGCCTCGTATTTCTCGATTCACTTATATCAGACGTCAATATCAGTAAACGAAGCAAACACATTATCAGACGCTGTAGTCAGCTTTATCCATATTCAAGATCTCGCTGCGTTTTTTCCATCTTTGCTGTCAATCTAAATTTGCCAAATTTTTAAGCTGTTAAAAACGATATCGTCTTCAATTAGCGACATCGTAATAAATGTCGATTACAGAAAGTGACCGCGATTTAATCTTTGCGCGTTGAACGTATGTGAGTTATACGGCGATTTAATTAATGTAGCGTAAGAGGATCGTACGGAGGCGATCAGCGCCTGCAGGGTGCATTAATATTTATTGCTTCACGCTCTTTCCGGTACGCCGGATGTCCTCCCCGGCCGGGCTCCTGGGCGAATATTTACGGTTTTACTTTCGCGGCCGCGATGGCTGCCGGCCGAGTAGATTGCTTTTTGATTTGCGCTTAATCGGAAAAAGTTATGGGCCCTCGAGAGATGGGCGAGCTGCCGGTGCTGCAGTAGCAGTAGCAGCAGCAGCAGAAGCAGCCACCGCGCTCCTCGCAGCTCCCTCCGTTTAGGGGGCGTACACACAACTAACGCGGCGGGCCGCATATTAAACCATAAATTCATGGCGCCGCGTTCTGCCCGCTCGGCTTGCCGAGTTATCGCGCGGGGAAGCGTGCGTGGCGTTACTTCAACGCCGCACCGCTTTTTATAACGGCGATCGCCGTCGATTCGATCCTTCGTTCTCCATCTCGTTCGTCCGCCCGTTTCGCACGCCCTCGTTACTCGCGCATGCGATAGTTTTCGTCGCACGTGCAATGTACGCGCTAGTTATCCCATAGCGAGAGATCACTGTAAAATATTAATTTGTAGAATTTAGCAGATTCATTTGGAAACAACTTTTGAAATACAGGGTATTTACTCAAATTATGAAAAAAAAATTTCCTGAGAATTCCCGGATTTTCCAGGTATTTTTATTAAAAATTCCAGGTGAGATTAGAGACTTTTTTAATGCAATTTTGAAGTGAATTTATTTTATTATACGCCCTTTTTAATGTTTCTTCCTCTTATAATCTTCGACGGGACTATACCTACCATTTCTACAATTGGAGTCGCAGAACCTACCCATACAGCACAGAACATTGCAGCAACATTGCAGTAACATTGCAACATTGCCGAAATGTTGCTGCAATGTTGCTGTATGGGTATAATATATGGAAAGCTCACTATAGTATAGTAATAGTGAATTCTTTTCTGTATTGTTTTCTACTGTTACTCTAATTTTTTAAAAACTTGCGAATCACACGAGAATATATGCGAATGTGTATGCCAAATTTATGGTTAACTATAAATGAGAATAGGCCAAATGTCGGTCACCGCGGATCTTGGTGCGTAATAATAATTTTTGTGAATTCCCTGTTCATGCGAACTGCGCGCCGCATATTCGTCGGTCTTGAAACACAATCCTTACATGAACCCGAAATTAATTCACATGTTAAATTGACAAGCAATTTAATAATTTTGATGCTAACAGGCATCTATAATTTATGACTAACTAATTGTTGACGTTCTGCATCAAAAAAAATAATTAAAGGAACAATTTTTTCAGAAAGACAAAATTTAAATTTAAAAGTAAAATTCCAAAAATTTCCCGGAGTGTTAATAAAATTCCATAAAAATTCCCTGGTTTTCAAGGATAAAAAAGAAATCCCCTGAAAATTCCAGATTGTCCAGGTAGTAAACACCCTGTACAACAAACTTTCAACCTCTTGAAGGAAAAGAAGTAATCTTTTTTATACAAATGTTTCATATAAAAACTCGATTTACACACAAAGTTTCAAACGCTAGAACATGATAATACGAGAATAATCCTTGAATGAATCGATCTTGTGAGAGTGGTTTACTTTTGTTAGAAGCGCTTTCCGTTCGTCTAAAGGAGAACGGCGAGGGAATCGATGTAATTTCATCTTTCAGTGCTCGGCGGAGTGAGTGTTTTATCGAAGATGACTCGGCTCGTGAGCGAAATCGCCGATCGGGTCGCCGATCGTTACATTGCGAACGGTCAGCTATTCCCAATCACTTGTGAGCTTTATTGGACGACGGCCTGAATTATAAACGAAGATCGAATCCCTCCGGTGCTGCGACTTCGATGCCGCCACTAGGAGGTTCCTGACCTTCCCGCACTCGTTCGCACGGCAATCGCAAACGGGCTAGCCGTAAAGAACATCGATCAGCCGAAATCAAAGTTGACACCATCGCACATTGGACCAGGGCAGGCATAAAACGGGACGAAAGTCTGGGAACGGATTTTGGGGTTTGAGTTTGACTAAACAATTCTGAATACGATAGAAGTATTTCTATATCTTCATATCTGATGGATATATAGAATGTAAAGCCTGGTTTATGGAGGCTGTAATCGTTAACTTATGCCGCAACCGGTAAAGTTCAACTATAGGATTTCAATGCCTTCGTTCATAATGACTTTATGAACGAAAGCATTGAAATCCTATTGAATTTTACCGGTTGCGGCATAAGTTAACGATTACAGCCTCCATAAACCAGGCTTTATGCAAATTTAATCCATGTACATTCACATTATGTTATATTATGATTTAATTAATTAAAGTCTATTCAGCAATTCTATACATTTTTCTTATGCATTTTTGGTCTCGCATGCAATATTTCTTCCAAATTGATATTGTTTTGTGAAAAAAGGAAATAACGAAACATTATTTCTAATTTAAGACAAATTTTGTTTTTAATTCGCGAGAAAATAAAATCATTTAAAGATTAGAATCTCGAATAATTTTCTATCTCGGTTAAAGTGTAATTTTAAAAAACCAACTTTTAATTTAATTTATTCGGTTTAACTTAGGCAAGAATAATCTTTTGTAATCCATTTAATAATTTTAGTTCTCGATTTACGTTTATGTTTATAATTTAATTAAGTAGCCGGTGATTGATTACGGACTCCAGTGAACAATCGCCTTAATTCAAGATTATGAGGACAATAGTCATAAAAATTCTAGTATCATCATTGGAAAAACATAACTGTATTATTTTACAACGCACGTGATCAGACATCAATAAATCAGTAGAGTTACTATTCTTTTACACTATTACACGCTCACCCTTAACGGAGTCCTCTTGACCCTGTCCGCTCGACCTTGTAACCTGCGAGGACACTTTCGCCTGATCGTTGGAAGATACAAGAGTTTTGTCACTCGAGCTTTGATTTTTTGATTCGACGCAATTCTCCGGACTGGGTGATCGATCCCTCGATATGGGCGGCGGCGAGGGGGTGCATCCGAGCAGTTTGCGGACCGACAGCTTCAGCTCGGGCGTCTTCAGGGGTGGCAGGCTCTCCGCGGTGTCCCGGATGTCCTTGATCTTGGCCGTGACGGAGAGATCCTCCGGTTGCAGCCGACCTTCCGGCGACGGCGGTTCCTCGACGCTTCCGCTCGTCTCGATGACGCCAGTCGTGGTCTCTTGCGCCGCTTCATCTAAACAAGGTTTCTCTTGTATTCGTCTGTCGCACGGGACCATCCTGATCGCGAAGTGTTAAGAACGCGACGAAGACGTCGGCGGTTAGGTCGATTCGTAAGTGAATTGCGATTTTAGCAGCGACGAGCATTCACAGATTTCCGAACATAATTTCTGTCGTTATAAGAATGCGTTACATAAAAAGATTAAAGCAACAAAATAAAAAAGGACATATAATCCCATACAGCACAGAACATTACAGCAACATTTCGGCAATATTGTTATGTTACTGCAATGTTACTGCAATGTTGCTGCAATTTCTGTGCTGTATGGAACCCCTACAGCACAAAAATTGCAGCAACATTTCGGCAATATTGCAATATTACTGCAATATTGCTGCAATTTCTATGCTGTAGAGGAAGAGTCAAAGCGCGGAAATTGGTGCGCAGAAATGGTGTCTTAAATAATGTCAGTTTAATAAAACGAAAAGGTATATTATAAAACGTTTTGATTGTCAAGTGTCCTTTTTACTTATATAAAAAAGTTAACATAACTAAAAAAAGACAGATTATATACTGAAAAATTAATGTCAACGACTTGGTATCTCCAGCATCCACAATTAATTTTTCTTTAATCCACAATTTTCTTTAATACACATTAACACAAATTACGTATTCCAAATAACCATGACGCAGTCCGCGGATGTTATTCAAGGAATGCACAGGAATTTTACATAACTTCCACTATGAATTTCTTCTTAATGAATCCAGATCGATACGCTCCTTCCGCTGACATTAATCACCAACAAACTCAAGCACAAATACATACGAATCGACCTGACTCGCATAGCAAATTTCCGTTCGATCCGGCACATCTCTACGCATCATGATCTACATTGAGAGATCTATCATTGAGCTCTCCCAATAGAAAGTATGCGCGCACCGCATCGATCGATCCGATCTCGACACCTAAAAATCGGCATTATCACGGTGCGTCGGAAAGGATTGTTACACATACGCCGGTCACCATCGTCCGCGGCATGATCGCCGATGAGATGCGCGACACTGAGCGTGATCCTGCCGCCGGCGGCCGCCCTGCAGCCGGCGGCAACCTCGACGCCCGTCGCGGCCGCCACCGCCGCCGCCGCGTTGTCGAAGCTCTTGGAGACGAACTGGGCGAGCTGCTCCATCCTCGCGGTTATCGGGGCGACTCTCGCGCGCGACGTCGCGCCTCGGCACCGACGGCACTCGCCGCCGCCGTCGCGAGAGAGAGCCGTCGGCTGGGGAGACAACGTCGACGGGAGGCAACATCCCCGACGTCGGCGTCCCGACGCCACGCGTCCTCCAGGACGCCATTCGGCCGCCGGCCAATCCGCGCGCGGATGGGCGTGATGGGAACGCCCCGCGGTGCCGCTCGACACCCTCCCCCTCCTCCGCGCCGCGGCCGAGACGCGATCCGGGGCTCGCAGCCCCCTCGCCCCCTTCCGAGAGGCAGGCACAAACTACCCCCAAACCGACGCTCATTAGCATTTGCGCCCGCTTTTCCACCCGCCGCGGAAACGCTCGCGGCGAGACTACCCCTCGCCGCGCCGGCCGGCCGGGGGGGTAGGACGCCGCTTGACGACCATCCTACCATCCCCTGCGTCCTCCTCCGCACCCCCGTAGGACCGCCAGGGCCGCTGTATTTACCTGGGAGGCAGAAACAGGCCGCCGCCGCCGCCGCGGGCACGCGGTAATTAATCCCGTGCTTTCCGCGGTCGAAGCTCTTCCTTTTTGTCTGGCCTCGTTATCGGTCGTCGGATCGTCGACTTTCTGCGCCGGGTCTGAAAAGAGAGAGTTGTTTTACGAACGAGCTCGGGAATTTTGTGAACACGTTATCTTCTTCTTAATGAATCTAATTCTAATAACGTAGACACGAATTGTGTATATAAATTGTAATCCGATTAGAAAACTCTGTAGTTTTTTGTTAATCGTTTCCTGCTCATTTTAACTTTTAGTCCTTTTCTCTTTTTAAATATTTATATTTAACATGTAAAGAATCTGCAAGGTGTATATACACAGTTGGAAATTTTGTGTTAAATTTAACATATTTCACATGTCTCAAAGAATCCACTAAAATTTTTGTGTTAATTTAACACAAGATGAATATATTAGAAAGTAAAGCAATAAATATTATGTAAAAATTAACACAAAAAATGTAAGACTGACACAATTTGGAAACAAATTATAGAAGCATATTTCTTCAGTAAAATTAATATTTATAATATTTATAATATGTTAAATTAACACGTACATTTTATTCACTTATTTTGGAATTTATATTTTAAAACTACACTATATATTTTTATGTTATTTGTTCACAAAAAATTGTGTTATTTTAATTACTACTAAGAAATGTTGAACAATTTAACTCAAAATATTCAAATTACATAATCACATTATATTAAATTAACACTCGGGTATGTTAAGAATTCAACACAAAAATTTTAACAAGGACCGGTTTTAACACAAGTACAAAATGCTTTTTACTGTGTATATTACGGTCAAAATAATTAATCGAGTGTTTTAATATAAAAAATACTAGTTACGTTTCTATAGAATTGCCAGTATTCAATATATCTTTCGGTATCTTATAAAATTGCTAATCATTTCATGAAAACGCCAATTAAGGCCCAGTTCCACAATCTCCAGTTAACTTAACCGACCGGTTATTCCATTGGAATTGACCAATCACATTTGTCGTTAAGCAAAATTAACAAATGCGATTGGTCAATTCCAATGGAATAACCGGCCGGTTAAGTTAACTGGAGATTGTGGAACTGGGCCTAACTAGTTAAAAGTTAAAAAGTTAAAAGTTAAACAATAAAGTTAAAAAGTTAATAACTTTTAACTTAACTTAAAATGTTAAGTTAATTTAAAATGAGTTAATTTTTAACTTTAACTAGTTATTTTTAACAGATATTAATTTTAGCTTATTAACTTTTCTATTAAGTTAAAAATTTATCAATATGAAAGAAAAAAATTGTAAAAGAAAATATACATTCCCACATAAAAAAATCATATTTCTTTGTTATTTCATATATATATAAACTTAATTTACAAATAAAATATTAAATTTATTTGATAATCCATATTACAATTGTTTTGAATGATCTAACTTTAAAAAATTACGACATTCTAATTTAATATAAATAATGTTTTTCAAAATTAACTTTTAATTTAACTTAAATTAATTTAATCTTAGCGTAACTTTTAACTGAGTTAGTTTTTTGTTTATGTAACTTTTAACGTAACTAAATTAATTTTATAAGCTATTAATTTTAACTTAATTTTGTTAAAGAAAATATTAACTTACTCAACCCAATTGCATTTGTCGTTAAGCAAAATTAACAAATGCGATTGGTCAATTCCAATGGAATAACCGGCCGGTTAAGTTAACTGGAGATTGTGGAACTAGGCCTA
>NJRP01000450.1:22677-42100 GCA_003063835.1 Aphaenogaster floridana | reverse complement strand
TAAAAAGTTAATAACTTTTAACTTAACTTAAAATGTTAAATTAATTTGAAATGAGTTAATTTTTAACTTTAACTAGTTATTTTTAACAGATATTAATATTTTAACTTATTAACTTTTCTATTAAGTTAAAAATTTTTATCTATATGAAAGAAAAAAATTATAAAAGAAAAAATACATTCCCACATAAAAACAATATTTCTTTGTTATTTCATATATAAACAATTTACAAATAAAATATTAAATTTATTTGATAATCCATATTACAATTGTTTTGAATGATTTAACTTTAAAAAATTACGACATTCTAATTTAATATAAATAATTTTTTTGTAAATTAACTTTTAATTTAACTTAAATTAATTTAAATTAATTTAGTCTTACCGTAACTTTTAACTGAGTTAGTTTTTTGTTTATGTAACTTTTAACGTAACTAAATTAATTTTATAAATCTATTAATTTTAACTTAATTTCGTTAAAGAAAATATTAACTTACTCAACCCTGCTAAGAATACAGAAAAAAAACAGAATCATCTTCCTATTATTTTATGCGTATTTACAGGATATCATGGTAAGGATCAGACGAACGAAACGCTATTGGCAGAAGCCAGGAAGATTGGCTTCCCATTGATGATCAAGGCAGTGCGCGGCGGTGGCGGGAAAGGTATGAGAATCGCTCAGAAGGAGTCTGATTTCGTCGAAGCGTTGGAATCTGCAAGAACAGAGTCCGAGAAAGCGTTCGGCGATTCGGCGGTGCTTCTAGAAAAATACGTTGCCGAACCTAGGCATGTGGAAGTGCAGATTTTTGCTGACAAGCACGGGAACGCCGTTTATCTGTTTGAACGAGACTGCTCCGTGCAAAGGAGACATCAGAAAGTGATCGAGGAAGCGCCTGCTGTACGTACCTTTTTCCTATTATCTACGAAACGATGGAAAACCGAAGCGATTTAACACTAAAACTATCACCGCCGGTCAAATGACCGTTTTTAAACTTTTGATTAAAAATTCTGCATTCAATGTTATCGCTTTTCCTCAATTGTCTTCACGATTTTTCCTTAATATACATATAATCAATTTTTCAATCTATCTCTCTCTTCTTCTTTCGCTTCTTCTGATAAATATATTACCTGCATTCAATTGGAATAAATAAAACTTATTTAAAAACCGGTCATTTGACCGGTTCGGTAGAAATAGGTATATATATATATATATATATATATATATATATATATATATATAAATTGTCGGTAGCTTTAGTTAGTTAACTGTAACTTTATTTTACAGCCTGGCATTTCGCAGCAGCTCAGGCAAGAATTGGGCGAAGCGGCTGTGCGTGCCGCTAAAGCTGTAGGATACGTGGGTGCTGGAACAGTAGAGTTCATAATGGATCGAAATAATCACAGTTTTCACTTTATGGAGATGAACACGCGTCTCCAGGTAGAGCATCCCGTCACCGAGGCGATCACCGGCTTGGATCTGGTCGAGTGGCAATTGAGAATTGCGAGCGGCGAAGAACTCCCGCTCAAACAAGAGCAGATCAATCTTAACGGCCACGCATTTGAAGCGAGAATTTATGCTGAGGTAATGGCCTATCGTACTATATCTATTCGCGTTCTACATGCCAAGATAAATGTGCATAAGCACAATTTCATTTGTCATTGAATGGATTTATCATTGTCGTGATGTCACAGAATCCAAGGAATGGTTTCTTACCAGGAGCCGGTCAGCTTTTGTACTTAAAGCCTCCTGAAGCAACGGAGAATATCAGAGTCGAGACTGGAGTGCGACAGAACGACGAGGTATCTGTACATTATGACCCGATGATAGCGAAATTAGTGGTCTGGGGGAAAGACAGGAGCGAGGCTCTCAGTGTACTTATATCAAAGCTCGGTGAATACAATGTAAGTAGCACAATTGAAAAATTGAAAATTCATAACAAACGAAGACTGCACTTATTATATTATAGATTGTACTACATTGTAGGGGGTGGGGAAACAAAGTAATTACACTTAATTGGTAATTGAAATAATTTACAGATAGCTGGCTTGGATACGAATATAGAATTTATCAAGGATCTTTGTGCGCATCCCAAATTTCAAAATGGCGAAGTGCATACAGGATTTATTGAGGAGAACTTTGAGCAATTGTTCCCTAAGTTACAAACGTCTAACAGAATACTGATACAAGGTACTCTCGCCTCGATATTGTATGAAGATATGGAGTCTTTACGCGCGTCCTTGGAAACAAAAGATCCCTTTACTCCGTTTGCTGTGGAAACTGGACTCAGAATAAATCACATGTTGAACCGTATGTTTCATTTCGATGTTGAAAAGGAGAATAACATAGTGGAGGTGAAGTTCGCCGAACCGGATGTGTATCTGATGAGAGTGAACAGATTGGGACCCTGGAGGAAAGTAACTGGAACCTTGAAGAAGACAGATGGTGTTTTAGAATTGTTTGCAGAAATTGATGGGATCATCACTAAGGCACGAACGGTGAAACTTAACAATAAGTTACACATATTTACCAAGGTGATTGATTAATTACACGGCGTTTAATGATAACTGTACTTTTCTGCGTACAAGATTTTACGAGGCGATTTTGTTCGTAGGATCGTGAATGGCAGTTGGTTATTCCCACCCCCAAATTTGTGATCGCGATTACGAATCAGGTGGAGCAAAATCCATGTGCAGCTTTAAGCCCGATGCCTGGATTAGTTGACAAAATCTTCGTCAATAAGGGGGACGTGGTAAAGAAGGGCGATTCGTTGCTTGTTATTGTCGCTATGAAAATGGAGGTTTGTTGTAATCTACGTTATTAACACTAAAGCTACCGACAATTTATATATACCTATTTCTACCGAACCGGTCAAATGACCGGTTTTTAAATAAAAGTTTTATTTTTTCCAATTGAATGCAGGTAATATGTTTATCAAAAGAAACGAAAGAAGAAGAGAGATAGATATTAGAGAGTTTTTGCAATACCGTCTTTTAGATACGGTGAACGCTAAAATCACGTTATTGGGTCGACCCAATTACGTGATTGGTCTTTCGACCCAATAACGTGATTTTAGCGTTCACCGTATCTAAAAGACGGTATTGCAAAAACTCTCTATTGAAAAATTGATTATATGTGTATTAAGGAAAAGTCGTGAAGTCAATTGAGGAAAAGCGATAATATTGAATGCAGAATTTTTAATCAAAAGTTTGAAAATGGTCATTTGATCGGCGGTGGTAGTTTTAGTGTTAATGTCAACGTGATATGCATATAATTTAGCTAACATCTTTTTGTTTGTAGCATATTATTAAGGCATCTATAGATGGAACTGTTGAGGATGTGCTGTGTTCTATAGGTGATAACGTTGCCAGAAATAAGCTTCTTGTAAAATTGACCGAGTGCTAAATGTGATGTGATATACATATACATAAAAGATAGCACCAGTACTGATACAGGGATGTAGAACTTATAATTTTTTAACGATGACGTTGAGGAAGGTATTTTTAAATCTATATATAAAATGAATTATATATATATATATATATATATATTATGTATAATATTAAATGAATTATATATTTTATATTTTGTATTTTTTAATAAAAGAGACTATATATAATGAATTCTGCATTAAAGCTGACATAATGTATATTTTATTTTTTATCTTTATTTGTTTATTTATAAATGCAGTAGTTGAAATTTATATATCAAGAAAAAGTTGAAGTTAGTAACATAAAATTCAAAGATTTGTTTCTTTTCGAACGAGGTGTAGCCAATATTATAAAAATGTTTTCCCTAGTTCAACAGTGTTCGACAAGCGTGTAATTTTTAGAAAAGAAATTTCCTATCAATTTGATCTTTGCATAGGGGAAAAAATTATGGAGAACTGTTGTTGGCAGCAGTTTCAAACACGTTTTAAAGCGGAGTCGTGAAACGTAACAATAGTTGTCTCGGAATTTGGAATAATAACAGCTTATAATAATAATTGTTTAACATTAGTGGCATAGATTTTTTAACAATGAGTAACTTCCATTCGCCGATGAAATGCATATCTTCCAACGCGAGGTAAAAATTCTTTAAAAGTATCATCGGACGAGGTTAGAACATGCTCCTTAACCCTTTGCGGACGGGAAGCATGTTTACATGCTTTCCATTTATATTTCAGAAACTATTAATCCGATTTTTATGAAACTTGAAATACAGAAGTTTTTTGTGAATTTCAAATTTTTGACTTCAAAATTGAAGAGGGCCATAAAAAAACTTCTGTATTTCAAGTTTAAAAATTGGGCTAATAGTTTCTGAAATATAAGCGGAGAGCATGTAAACATATTTATGTTAAAATAATGTAAACATTATTATACCCGTCCGCAAAGGGTTAAAAAAAACATCCTTTACTAAAGCCACGACAAATACTTCCAGAGTTTTAACGCCCAAGCCACAGGTGCAGCAACTACTAGATCTAAGGCAAACGCAGAGCAAAGCTCGCAACAGTATCATGTGGTTTTTTATCAATAGCGTGTTGCTCAGCATCATAGTCATTGATATGTAAGATTCTCTTCTCTTAAGCTGCATCTAAAGCGTCGTCTACAATACGTGGAGTAAGCGTGGAGTAAGAAGTAAGAGTAAGAGGGAGCCAATCATAGGCGCTGGAGTAAGGGCATGAGCGAATTAAATTTATTTTATTTCCTAATCCTACTCTTACTCTTACGCTTACTTCTATTGTAGACCACGCATAAAGCGATAGTGATTCTTATAAACTTGGCTTTGTTTTTTTAGATTCTATGGTAGCTACGCATACAAGCCTGTTTATTGGGTCGAATGGTGTTTAGCATCGATATTTGCTTTGAATTCTCTGTATCATATTGTACAATATACCTGGGCGACCCTGAGCCTGAAGCCGATTACACTCAGTCCTAAACAAAGGCCGCTCCTAGGAGTCTCAGAGGATGATCCCTTGTTCAAAGATGAGATGCCTCAGAAGCAGACGACCCCGGAGCCGAGTCCCTCATTGAATTTGTCTTGCATAAATCTTAGCAGGCGTTCAGCGACTCTTGGATCTTCGGTTCTGAGCGACATCAGTATGCAAAATACTTTCTTTTATTGCACCATGCCTTAAATTTTTTTATATTAAACGTAGCTTTTTATATCTTGGTTTTTCTTTTTTCAAGAGGATTATTCGGCATCAGTCCCATTTCTTAAATACAGTAATTTCGCATCTAAAACGACCACGAGCTCCAATGGATCGCTCAGTAGATCTATGAACGTTTCTTTAAATGGTAGCCTGACAAACGAGGATCTCATTCAGGACGAATGCGAACTTGAGAATTATCTCAAGGAGGTTGAGCAACAAAGGAAGTGTGTATTATCTAAGACTGTTGATCAACCTTCCAATCTCCTGAGTTCTTTCTGGTCTCATCCTGCTACTCGAAGTCCTGGTGAGGTATCACCACTGTTAAGAAGATGTGCTTATCAGCTTGCACCTACTATAGGTAAATCTAAAATTTATTTAATGTCATACATATATATTTTTCTATGATTATCTGCTTATAAATTATCTACATCTTGTTATCTAGATAAAACAAAAGCGACCAGTCCTACTGAGGAAGGAAGTTCTCCTAGAGGCACATTTGGCGCACTAGATGTATGGAGAAAGTACAGAATTGATTCCAACAAAGTGAACGAATGGACTGCCAATCTTCGGATGGTAAGAATTACAATACAAAACAGAAGACAATAATAAGTACTATGAGGATTATCTTTTTATTTAATTTAATACTTTGATAAAGATATACAGTGTGTTTCATTTCCCCAGGTAAATATCTCGAAAAATATGGAAGATATAGAAAAACATTTCAGACAAAAATTGTTTGGTTCGAAGGGGGACATAAGATGGTATCATTGGTTTGACCTTGAGTGAACGTGCCAAAGACATATGGAATTTAACTTTGTTTTTTTAAATCAAACCCCCTATTTTTCATTGCATATTCTTGTAGCTTACCTCGAGAGCTTTTCAAAACACTATAAGAAAACGTTTTTTTACCAAGCACTTTTTGAGTTATAAGGCTTCAAAGTTACAGTATCGCCAGCATTAGCATTACCCAAGGTGTACCGCGTGGAAGTTGCACGGTCAGATTTACACCTTAGAGAGAGTTTGAAGTCAATAAATATTGCGGGAGTGACGAATCGTGGAGTCTAACACATTTTTTGTTATAATGCATACTTGTAGCTTGTAACTTGTATACATAAAAAATGTGCTAGACTGCACGGAGGTAAGCTACAAGAATATGCAATGAAAAATAGGGGGTTCCATTTAAAAAAACAAAGTTAAACTCCATATGTCCTTGGCAGTTGGCACGTTCATTCAAGATCAAACCAATGACATCATCTTATGTCCCCCTTCGAACCAAACAACTTTTGTCTGAAACGTTTTTCTATATCTTCCATATTTTTCGAGATATTTGCCTGGGGAAATTAAAATGAAACACTGTATAATAAATATTTTAGTGGATCAGCAAGACAGTCATGGAACGTGTGGCTTTGGAAATAGACAATATATGTGCAACATTAGTACGCCACGGCCTGAGCGACTCGCAGCCGGGTCATATAGGACTGGATAGACTCAGGAAACTCGCGCAAGCGCAATTTCTAGTCTGTGTAATTCCCACTTTGCCCACGTTGGTTCCCTTTTTGGAACTCTGTAACAATCAGGAATACCTCATAAAGAGAATAAAAACACTTGCAAAAGGAGGATCCATGAGTGAATTTAAATGGAACGGTGGTGGGTCTCACAATGGTAAAGAATGGGACTCTAGCTTGCCAACGGATTCCGCGGTAAACACGTAGAAAATTATAAATTCTTTATATCTAAGAGATTGTAGCTTCTCCGAAAATCTTTACTGATCTTTTCTGGCACGCTCTGTACATCTCTTGCAGATAATAATGCATTTAATTTCGACCTACATGGACACACAATTGGAAGCACCCTTGGATCAACCGGATGCCAGGCCGTTTACATCAAGATATATGGCGAGATCTGGCATGGAATTGCCACGAAACAAAGGTCCGATAATAGTCTGCCAGTCCATAAATCCACCGCATTACAACCTGGCACTATCCGGCGATTCTCTTCCGAGCGATTACGAGGAAGTACAACGGGTAATTGAAATTCCATCGTGGTGTAGATATATTTATATCGCGTATCTTTATCGCTTTACAATAGTGTTTATATTTCTAGGGACGCAATAATTTGTTCCACACGCTCTTACTCTTTTTATACATAGTCAAGACACGAGATCACGGTATGTTAGGACGAGTTAATGCAGGATCATCCGGAATCAATATCCTGTGGGTGATAGACGGCTGAAACAAAGCTTTTTTATTTGCTGCCTAGTGAAGATGAAAGAAAAAAAAGAGGATTTTGGCTATTATACAATGAAATCAGATTTATACCCATAAGACTGCGTTTAATATTTTGTCTCTAATATTTTATATTGTTCGTATATATGGTGTTGATTTAACAAACGCGACTAAATAAAATTAAAAATGTTTATACTAAAAAGGTTGGTTACACTGGATAATACCTGAATGCTATGATTTTATTTTATATCATTTATATTTTATTTCTCTCATTAACTGAATGTCGATAACAGCTCAATGAAAAATGCATATATTTTTTGTTCTATTTTTAAAAATGAAAAATATATCCATGCTGTAATTCTATAAATGCGCAGACATATTGCAATTGAAAATATTTACATTCTCGTCAATTATAACTATTACATCAATCATTGCCATTTTGCATAAAGATCCTGTGTGATCATTTCAATTCTTACATGTCTGACAAAAAAAGGAAAAGGCAGGGAAGATTAATCTTATATATATATATATATATATATATATATATATATATATGACTTCCATCTCTTTCTTTTTCATTGCTGTGATTAACTCATCATTAAGACATATTCGATATAATAGAGTAAGTCGTACTTAAACGAAGTTCTATAATTTATTGTATTATTCTTTGGATTATAATGCATTGTAAAATTACAAAGAATTTTTTCAGCTCAAACCAATATATACAATAAAAATATATCAATATAGTAAGTTTAGTAACTCCGATACCATAAACCACGATATAAGATTAGAACAAATACTTTATTTGTTACAACAAAAACGTAAGTAATAAGAATAAAGAATTATGTCTCACATACATATGATAACAACGTTTATATGATATATTTATACATGCGATTTAGTTTCATACTAATTTTACAACTGTTATGCAGACACGAATTAATATTATAGTGTAAGAGCACGTGGCCCGTAAGAGCACATTGCATGAAACTTATCTATTATAAAATTTTTAATTTTTAGGATCTTCGTCATTTTACCACTACATGCTTTAATGGAAAAAAATTAGCAAATTTATTGCAATATGGGATTTTAGATATTCTTGTATGAAGAACTGCTTAGTGTTTTGAACAAGAAACATGAGGGTTAAAATTTCATGCGAATTAATTCCAGAAGACGATATTACACAACATCGCTTGGACTCTTTCTACAAGAATAATGGCTACGTTTACACCGAGAGACCTATGCGCGGCCTGATCTATACCCTGACCTAAAGTAGGTCTGGCCACCAAGTGTTTACACCGTAACCGACCTAAATTATTTTCGCGAAATTTTATTTTTTTAAAATTATTTTCACAGTTGAACACAGTTACAAGGCAGCAAATTCTAGCAAGAAAATTAGTAAGCCTTTAGGTCGGGTAACATGCGTTTACACCGAAGTTACAGGCGGCCCATTTTAGACTAAAAAAACGAGGCCTGACCTAAAGCCAGGTCAGGTCATCTACCAAGTGTTTACAGCGATCGGCCTAAATAATTTAGGTCGAATTTGGGGTATAGGCCGCGGCCTAAACGCACGGTGTAAACGTAGCCAATAACATAATAGTAATATATATGCATAGTGGTAATTAAAATAGAAAAAATAGTCATCAAATTCAGTTTTAGATACAATTGAAAATGTCTTATGCCAAATTATGACTCTTAGGATTAATGTAATTTCTAGATACAATTATAATTACATGTTACAACAAACCTTTATTGTAAATATAATTAAAATTATGTCAATAGATTTATAACGTTCAAGCTGTGGCGAATGAATTTTTTTATGAAAATGGAAGTATGCGATTAAAGAAAACGAAGAAAGATCTGGAAGAACAAACTAAGTGAAAGTAAATCTAATATTACTTAATACATTAAGCTTTAAGTATTTAAAAACTACTCTCTTATCTGTATCATATCTCTTACAGAAAATCTATCTATATTACATGTACAACACACATTCATGACAAAGACATCTGCCTCTTCCTATCTTTCCATGATTTGTCAAAGACGTTTACATTATTCATTCCCGGTAATACGTTATTATGGAAAGGTACAAATATCTAAGACTTCTAGATAAATTATACATATATCGCTTATTAACGCCTTCACCATTGCAAAAATAAATTTCAATATAACGTTTCATACATAATCAAAATGATACTCTCTGTTAAATCCAAACATTTATCGTACACCTAGTGGAGCATCGTACCCTTTCTTATCCAATACAAGAAAATCCCTTGATAATGTGAGCTATCTCGTCGCGAAATATCACTTTCGGATTTTTCGTGCGTATCGCTATTGGGGGAATGAAAACGGTAGAGTCACAAGGTGTCAGTAGAATAAAACTCGCTCTGGTCATTCACATCAGAAAGTATCGTCGAGATACGCTTTTATCCTCATGAATATTATGTCCCTTCTTTCCTATAGTCGAGTAGGAAAAAGACGGCTCGATTAGGAGGTGGTGAATATCTTTGTACCCTCGGGTAGTATCACCTCCTCGCCTACGTCGGTGAGAGTGACGGTAAGAGGCAGGATTAAAGGCATCAGTATCTCCTGATGCTGCATGACTTGTGCCGTGGTAGGCTCAGCTTGTCTCGCTATAGCGATCGTCTTGATATTCTGCGCCTTGACTATTTGCGCTTGGCCAATCGTGGTTTGATGCAGCCTGACCGGATGTGGCTGCGACTGCTGTACCTGTATCTGCACTTGCTGCGGCTGCTGCTGGTGCTGCTGTTGATGCTGCTGCTGCGTCTGTTGGATCATCTGTTGCGCCCGGTTCTGATTCTGCAAAAGATTCTGTTTGCATCGCTTGCTGTGTGCATAGCGGCTGCCGTTGTTGTTGAACTTCCTGTCGCAAGTTGGACACTCGTAAGGTCGCTGACCGGTGTGGATAAACATGTGTTCCTTTAACGACTTTAATCGCCGGAAGTTCTTCGGACAGCACTTGCAGTGATACTTGGCTTCGCCAGTATGCGATGTCAGATGATTCGCCAAGGTATCGGCACGCGCGAACGCTCGCGAACAGTATTGGCAGATGTACGGGCGTTCCTGCGTGTGCGTACGCATATGCATCTTCAAGTAGGCGTTGGTAGTGAACGGCCTGGAACATACCTCGCACACGTACGGTTTGATACCGTTGTGAGCGCGCAGATGCGCTATCAACGTCGTCGATTGCGTGAAGCTCTTACTGCAGATCTCACAGAGGAATCTCTTCGAGCTGTCGGTCTCCTTGCTCTTCTTAAAAGTGCGATCGTGCTTGGGCAGATGATTGTTAAGCTGCTCTTCCTTGATAAAGCGCTTGGTGCAGCGGGTGCACTTGTATGGTTTAATCATGTTGTGCTTGGCCACGTGGATCTTCAAGTGTTCCCGTCGGTAGAACTTCTTCGGGCATATGTCGCATAGGTACTTCTTGCCTTCGTGCACCTGGATGTGCCGCAGCAGGCCCTTCCTGGAGGTGTACTGTTTGTTGCATTCGGTACACTCGAGCCCCACAATATCGGTCCTCCTCTTTCGACCGATCTTCTCGCCCGGCTTCTTCTCCTCGGACTTCGGCTCGATATCCCTTAAATCCTCCTCCGTTAAGATACCCTCGATGACGTGCTTGGCCCTGTGCTCGCGCAGGATCTCATTGTTCTCGAAACTATCGCCGCAGATGTTGCACTTTCTCACTTGGTCAGGATTTTTCTCCGAGCATTTGTCATAGTGCGCCTTCAGCTTATCTTTGCGATAGAATTTAACATTGCAGATGTCGCATTCAAAGTTCGGCTCTTCGTGCAATAGCTGGTGACGCAGCAGCGATTTCTTCGTGCTGTATCGTTTCTTGCACGTGCTGCATTCATGACTGTCCATCGGCCAGTCGAGGCCACTCTCAAAATCGGAGTCGTTATCGTCGTCGTCATCGCCCGTGTTGCTTGTCTTTTGCGGCTCCTTCTTCTCCAAAGCAGCTTTCTTCTGCTTCTCTGCCGCCTTTTCCGCCGCTTTCTCTGCTTTCTCCTCTTTCACATGCGGCTGCATATGCTTCGTCAATGCTTGCTTCGAGCTGTACTTCTTGTTACAGGTCGCACACTCAAATTCCTTCTTATGATTGTACTTCTTTGGTGTAGCATCGCGTTTACGGCGATAATGTCCGTCCAACTTGGCGTCGTAATCGGTATTGTCATCGTTATCATCGTCGTAATCCTCGAGACCATCCTCGGTCTTGATCTTATCAATGATCTTCTGCGCCGCTCTCGCGGCCACGCGCTTTATACGCTTGTTAGGATCGTATTCCTGCCCATGTATGAATGTCTTGTGATTTGTAGCGACCAGATGATTTCTCAGAGTGAGCTCGTTGCCGAAGGTCTTGTTGCATTGGGTACATTTGTAGGTCTTCACTCGTGCGTGCTGCTCGGCATGCCTGCGCAGGAGATCCTTCCGTGTGAATTGTTGACAACATATCTTGCATTCGTAAGAGCGGGCGCTGGAGTGTGCTGTCTCCATGTGTCTGGCCAGTGCTTTCTTGCGTGAGAATGTCATTGAACACGTCGGACACTTGGGTTCTTTCATGTTTTCGGCGGATTCGTCGTTGTTCTCCTCATCCTCAATATTTTTGTTGTCTTCATCGTTATTTTCGCTCTTGGTCATCTGTTTTATGTCCTCTTCCAAGTCTTGCTCAATAAGCACGCCCTCGACCACATGCTTCGTTCGATGATTTCTCAATTGTTCCAGAGTGTTGTATTCGTCGTTGCACACGCTGCATTTGAAGCTAACGTGTGTGAGAGAGTGCTTATGCAAGCCTCGCTTTGTATCGAATTTTTCTGGACATTTATCACATGTAAACTCCTCAACAGAATTATACTTTCTTCTTTTATCCTGATCGTTATCGCTCGCGATGTCATCGGCTGTACTTCCTCTTCTTCGTTTTCTGCCTTCTAATTTGTTGCCGTTATCGAAGTCTAGACTATGCTCATCCTCATGGAACGATATCTCGAGCGGCATCGGATCCTCCTTCGCTTCCTCTCGCTCGTGTTGCTTAATATGTTTAGTAAACGAGATTATGTACAGATACTCTTTACCACAATAAGGGCACTTGTTGGCTTTCTTTCCGGATGGCGGCGTCTTCACAACGGAAACACTGGTCTGTACCTTCTGCGGTTTCTCCGGCGTTTTCTTCAGGGACAGCGTCTTCCTCACTTCTTCGTGGGAATGCATATGTTCTTTCAGGACGTTCTTTGAAAGGAATTGCTTGTCGCACAAGTAACACATGAAAAAGATCTTCTCCGTCTTATCCGCCTGCGCTTTCTTCAATCGAGAACTAAGATTCAGATTTTCGAAGTAATTTTCCTCATCGGAATCCCGCTCGGTGAATATCCGGCGAGTTAATCTACGTTTACTTCTTCTAGTTTCATTCTGGGATGATTCTTGTTCCACTATTGGCTCACTAGTATCAGCTTTGGGCGTTTCCTCCTTGTAATTTTGATTTTGCTCAGCTTGATTCTCCTGAACTTGTTCAGCTTGATCTTCTTGCTTTAGTTCAGTCTGAAATTTAGTCTCTTGGATTTGCTCAGCCTGAATCTCATAAATTTGCTGAGCTTGAATCTCTTGATTTTGATCAGCCTGAATTTCTTGGTTTTGTTCAGATGGTGTCTTTTGGTATTCTACTGTGTCTTGTTCAAGTTCTGGTACATTCTCCTGCATTTCTTCCTGCAATGAGAGTTGCTTAGCAGGCAATATACACTGTTGTTGCATAATATAATCATGTTCCTCTGTTGGAATTGCTTCTGTGCAATTTCGAATAATAGTCTCGTCGCTAGGTTCTTCATCCCTAGATTCCTCGATAGCATCTGACATATCATTGTCTTCCGCGCTGGCTAATTCTTGCTGCAACTCTTCTGCAATGTCTTGACTAACTTCTTGCGAGTTATCTTGTTCCGGGTCTAAACAGTAGAGACAGCATTATAAGATACTCAGAAACTTCAAATTGTTACCATCATCAAAGCAATATTTAATTCGAATCTTGGAAGCATTGCTTCATCAATTGCACTTTACTCACCTTGTTGCATTCCTTCTGTTTCTGCCAATTTTTCAGCTTCCAAGATCATTAACTGATCTTTCAGGAAGTTCTTGTCAGTTTCCGATTCCATTGGCAGCACCTCGGTGGTAGATTCGTAATCAGTACTGACGTTTATATCATCCATATCGTCATTTCTCTCGGCGTCCAAGTGTATTTCAACCTCATTAAGAAACAACTCCTCCTTTATTATTCCTCCAACGAGCCTCTCTCGAAGAACACTGTCGGCTTGCTCCACTTGTAATTTAAACTCGTACGCCGACTCCAGTTTGTCGGCGCACACACAGCACACCTGTGCTGGTAGACCGTCGCCTGGTAACATCTAATCAAAGCATACAGGTTTAGTAGGAAGCCACTGGCACTGGTTGCACATAAAAAGAATCAAATTATTCCAACATTGCTATTAACACCTTCGCTGCCAGGTGCATCATCTGTGACGCACACTGAATTGTTACTTGCATGTCGTATGCATGACTCGTGGTCTAAACAAATCATCTATTTATGTCCATTTCCACCAATGTAGATTAACTTTAATCTCGCTTTAATTTACTTTTTATCTTTTTTTAGTTCTAAGAATTAGAAAGAGATAAAAAAGTAAGTTAAACCGAGATTGAAGTTAATCTACATTGGTGGAAATAGACATTAATGTATATTATTCCGCGTGGCATTTAGGGAAGCATACAACGCTCTTACGCTGACAGCGAAGGTGTCGAAGGCGGGACGCGCAAGGACGTGTCGTACAGACTCGACAAAGCGTTAACTCAATCATCCAACGCGGGGGGAGGAAAGGTGGGGATCGCGAGGAGCTAGAGTATCGTCGACGGGAGATCCAATCCGCCCGGGATCGGAGGATGGAAGGACGACGAGGTAAAAACGGGGGCTTAGGATTCGCGTCGGTACCTAACCTCCAAATTGCAACCTCTAACCTTAACGTTGGCGAAGCTCATCGCCTTCGCAGACAGGGACGCGACCTCGCTCTCCACGAAGAGGTCGCGCATCATCAGGTTGTCGAGCAGGCAGACGCGGCATATCTTCACCGCGGCCGCGATCGCGTCCTCGCCTTGCGGCGGACCCGACGTATTTATCTCCACGGCGTCCATGTTTCGTACGGCGGACTGACTTGGGCCGACCTGGGAACGAATCGGGCTGCCCGGCCTCGCTCCTCCTCGCTGGCCCCGCGCACCGTCTCCTCTCACCCACTGACTAGGAGGTGCGGAAAAATATGATTCTCTTTATTACATCGTTTTCGTTTTGACATTACGAGAAGTCGATACGTTCAAACGTGTGAGGGAAGGCCCGTTCTCCGCAGATGCACTCTCGTGTCACACTTCCTGCACTTAAAACGAAATGGCAGTATAAGGGCTCAGACACAATGAGAGGAATAAGGAACAAGGAATTAAACATAGAGAATTGGGATGTGGAAGAAGGAAGAAGGAAAATATCTTCCTTCTTCCTTCTTCCACATCCCAATTCCCTATGTTTAATTCCTTGTTCCTTATTCCTTTCATTGTGTCTGAGCCCTAACTGGACGTTGGAGAGAGAGAGAGAGAGAGAGGGAAGCGTGAAAAGTGCGGAGAGTGCAGCTACAAAGAGCAACCATATGTCCTCGGCTGCCAAATGGCACGGAATCGCAGGAAATTCGCGAGCTACGAAAATCGCGATTTTTTGGAATCGCTATCCTTGTGATTTCAATTGTTTGCCGATTATGATCCTAGTGACTTTCGAAAAATATCCTCGCGTCTCGGTGATTCTGCAAATCTAGTAATTTCCATTTATTTCCGGGAGATTCTAGTAACTTCAGGCGGTTCCCTCTGTCGTCGAAAAGGAATACGAAAGAAAAATTTCCTTCGAATTTGTTTCAACTTTGTTTATATCGCAATAAAAATTTTGATAAAATTAAACATTTAGAATTAAAACTTAAGTTTTATTAATGTAATTATTATTATTAACGATACGTGTAACCGATATTGTAACTCGCTTATAATTACACACTGATGTAACTGTCACCTTAAACGCTAACAATTAAAAATTGCATTATTTAATGTTCAACATTTTAAGGAAATATAGTCCTCTTTTATACCTCATGTTGTTCCGAGGTCGGCTTTTGTATCTTATTGTTTGAAGGTTGAACGCTATTGAGCTTTTGACACGATTCCATGATCAGAGAAGCGTCACCGCCACCAGATATGGCACATTCGCTCATCTTCTCCGTTATCGCGGATTTATTTAAACAACTTCCCTCGCTTCTCTCTTCTGGACTAATTTGACATAGTTTCTCTACGATGTTGAAGACCGATTCCTTATTTACGCTTCCCGAAGATACGTTTTCTACTTTTGAGAACTGGCACGATGAGAACGTTGCGTCTCCCGACGTAGACGACGAAGTTATCTTCTCTAAAACGGCTGAAATAGCTTCCAATGTAATCATAGTTCCTGTCTAGATTGTCTCTTTAAGTACATTACCTGTTAAATCCATGCTCTCTTCAGCTATATCAAAGTCAACGTGAATGCTGAAGCTATCTCTGCTGAAAAGATGTTGTCTAATGCTAGACAGATTCCTAGGGGACATTTCATTTTTAACGGCTGGCTCTGTTATGTTCTTGTTTTTATGCGGCGTGTTGTACATAACGGAATGCTCGCTGCGCAATGTACGACCGTTCTTTATGTAAGGTATCAAGTACGATAGATCCAATGGTTTCTGCACTATACTGTTTGCCGGTTGAATAGACAATTGCGGTTTATGCGTTTTTACTAAAACGCAGATAAGACTTGGTATTAATTTGAACGAGTACAAGCAGCATATACGGAAAACACAAATTCTTACAAACCTGTATAGGGTGTCCTAATGTAAACTAAACTATTTTCTTCATCGCGCGGCAAACCATAAATTATAGATGGAAAATTCATGACATTTGATACGCCACCTGTAATACGCGTCAATTTAAATTAATTTAACTCTTCCTTAATAATGCATTTAGTTGCACAGTAGTATATGACAAAGTGGCATGTTTTAATAAACATCACTGAACGTTACGTACCATAGCTGGAATCTCCTTGACCTCTCGCAGATTTTTCATGCGTCATATTGTTCATGATTGTAAATAAGGCGGGCTGCAATCTTTGAACGACATTCAATATTAATTCACACCGTTTTATTACCCGTAATTGTTGAGGCTCCGTTGCATTTTCCACTAGAAGAGTCTTGGCAGCTGCATTGGCTTCAAATATAGCTATAATAAAGAGACGTATGCAGAATATTTACTAACAATATATTTTAAACCACAGACGAGATTTGTTTCGACACACACAACTGGCCAATTTAATTTAAATCAATATATCGTGAATCGTGACATTTTTCGACCATGGGTTTTGGTTCTTCTAAAGTGAATGAAATTAATTTAATGTAAAAAATTTGTAGCGAAAATTTTACCTCAGCCAAGATATATTTTAATTTTAAATAATACAGCATCGCGTAATTACCTGCTTTCAATTCTCTCGTCATCATTATAGTTTGACGGTCGATATTTTCAGTGCCAATGTCATTTATGATCGCTGTGATTTGGCTAGATAAAGCTGAAGCACGCTGAACGATACCTTGCACTTGAAGCTGCGTTACTGGCTCTCTGTTATCCAGACAATCTGAGATCGCTGTTATACGTTCTTGAAGATTATCCATAACTACCTGAATTAAAAATATATTGAAGTACTTAAAGATAATCCTTTTTAAGAGTACATTTAATCTATTATTATTATATTTACTTGACAGAAGGCAGCCGAATTTATAATGAGATTTACAGCATTCTGAAACTTATTCATCTCTAGTTGCCATTGCGTAGTCAACAGCTTGACACTGGAACGCATTTCTTTGTTATCTGGATGCAGGTAGAAGGAAGTTATAGCAGAAATTAATTCAGTTTCTAAGGATTCGAATCCTGCGAGACAATTACGAACTTTGTTATTACCTGAAATAACCAAATCTATATTAGATATTTTTCATTACTTAAACAAATTGTTCGCAGCTCTTTATGAAAAAAAAATTTATGAAGAAAAGATACTGACGGTTCTTATCTTTGCAACAAGCGATCGCAAATATTCCAATTTGCATAGTTTGATCAAAGAGCTGGTCAAAGTCTTCTATGAGTTCGTTCAGATCAGTCTTTGATCTTCTTTTTGCACTTAACGAATTTCCGCAAGTCATAACAAGTTTCTTCAAAGCCACGTAAGGATTGCTGAACATCTCCATCGCGAGCGTTAATACTGCTATATTAACTTTACGTTCCAAACGATAAAGAGCGTCAGTCAAGGTATGCATAAACAGATTATTTAACGCCGTATCTGTAGTTTCTGATAGTAATTGCTGTTTTAGTTTCTCGTATTCCAATACTATGGACTGGCATGAACCAGTTATGGCTTTAAAATTATATGGCTGACACACTTGAGTAATTGCCATAGCGTGAGAGAAGACGTCCTCCAATCTCAACCACAGTTCTGTGCATTCAGATAGTTGCTCCTCATATGTCTTCCTCGGCATTTCTAATATAATGTCTAACGCCAAATCCATTCTACAAATGCATCATCAGAATTACTTGCATGAATGCAATTACATAAGAAATATTTATTTTCCCACCTGTAGACGAAATGATTCTCCTTCTCACAAGTTTCCTTTTCCTGCGATGGGTTGGAACCATTCAGCAAGTTCAAAATCATTTCACAACAAGTGCATATTCTTTCGCAAACGTACTTCTTGCAAGCCTGCACATATTTATTCAATGCAAAAATACAGAAGCAGCTTAAATTATGCAAGAAAATGAATGCTAAATGTATAATTTATTACATAAATTGGTGCGTTTAACTGATGCTGCTCCTGAGCCAGTTGTACTAGCATCTCAAATGATGTGCACAGTTGAGAGGTATATAAAGCTAGCTTCTGTGACAGGAAAGTAGACATTAAGCTTTTTCTGTAATTCTGTAGTGGTTCGAGTATCTCTAATATTGAAGTACCCAATTCCTTTAAAAACACAAAGAGAATTAATAGATTCACACATTAAAAGATTTATTTAAATATTAAATATTTCACATTTATTTCGTTGTTACCTTTATATTTTGAAGATCTTCAATCTCGTTCGCTGTACTCATCTCCCTAACATAGTCCAGGCAATCCTGAAGTCTCTGCTTCAACGGCAAGCATTCTAAATCTTCCAATGCTCGCAAAGCTAACGCGAAATTATCAAACACTAATTCTGTCTTGTGTTTGACTGTATCAACATTTTCATAACATTTAACGTCCTTAATCTAAAAAGGATAGAAACAATTAAAATTCGTTTAATAAGAATAAAAAACAATATCAAATATTGTATCAAGATTCTTCCGTTACTTACAAGCTCGTCAACTTTTTTTAACAGAGAAGTATATTTCAAATTTGTTGTATCAGCAAGCTTTACGTTTGCCTCCTCACAATCGCAATTATCGTCGCCTGTTAAATTATTGAATCTCTCCGTTAAAAACTCCAATTGCTCGTAGAGTATCGACGTCACAGACCAAATATCTAACGAATTATCAGGATCGGTAGTCACCAATAGATACAACTTGTTTATCTGAAAAGAAGACAGTAATTTTGACTTTCGTTCTCAAGCAATAAGTTCACTGCAGCCTCTATAATTTTGATAATTATAGAAATAAATTTTGCAACGCGCAGTTTCTCCGTATCTGCAATTCTCCGTAGCTGGTTTTATCGGACGCATCGACTGTCAAATCCGTCGAAAGGAGCAAGTTTGATTACCTGCTGTCGCAGAAACTCCAGCAGCTTCCTCATTTGCCTCGTTTTCAACTCCATCGTTAAAATTTATCTCCCGGTCTCCACGGCTCTTTGAAACTTCAAAATTCATGCGTCTCAACGGCGGAATATAAACAAGGTGAATTTAGTGACTAACCAGGCATGGCAACCAACATCTGGCGCTAATGTCACGTGAAGTAGTCTGTTCCTTGCAG
>NJRP01000449.1:100540-129453 GCA_003063835.1 Aphaenogaster floridana | reverse complement strand
AAATTATGCTTAGTGTACGAATACTTTTTACACTCACTGTATATAAGAAGGCTTTACGTGTCAAATCATAAGATATTCCAATTCTATTACTTAAGAGATTTTACAGCTAAACGCCTCAGTTATTGATAGACTTAATCCGTAACAATTTGCACTTATATGTTAGAGTGATGGAATTCAATACTAACGTACTCTAATTGTATTGTTTACAGACGCATGGTTTAACCCTGAAAGACTGAATCCAAAAGGTAAGGAAACAAAGGAAAAATATATTCTTTTTTTTATGTTTGCAACATAGGACTCTCTGATTCAATTACAGATGTTTGCCATACATTATAATTTACATTTACCCAATGTTTTGAAATTGAAATCGACCTACCAAGGTCGCATAACATTTTTCGATTCCTAAGTCCACAAATAATATTGTCGAAATTATATTATTCCTTAAAGGAGTCCTTCTAAGAGGCTTTTCCACGCACAATGGTCGTAATATATAGGGTGCTCTAAAAAGGTACGGCCAAAATTTAGGGAGATATTCCTCACACCAAATGGATGAAAAAAATGTTATATGAACTTGAGTGCGGAAACGCTTTTTTCAGGAGTTAGAGCTTCTTTTCTTTTACTTGTGGGGACATTTAAAGACAATCGTACATGCTACACCAGTGCGTGATAGATATTCAGGATCTTCGTGACCGTATCACTGCAGGCTGCGAGACAATCCGCTATACGCCTGGCGTATTTGAACGTGTCCGTGAATCGATGCGTCGACGTGTCAATGCTTCTTGTATTCGGACGAATGGTGGACATTTTAAACATTTGTTGTAACTGTACTCAAGATCACATTAAAAACAAATGTAAATAAACCTACTCAGGGTGTCTAGCGGTCAGGGAAATCTGGAAAACTGGGAATTGTCAGGGGATTTTATAAATCTGGAAATGTCAGGGAAAGGTCAGGAAATTTTACGATTTATCTGGATTTTTTCACATCGTTTCACATTTTTTCTCAATAATTTGAAATTTTTTAAAAAATAAATGTAAACTTGTCCCTGGCTCTCAGTACGTCAATTTTCTGTTTTGCTAAAAATTGATTTACTATAGACGTGTTCGGTAATTTATATTTTCATCGTCATATTATTTTATTTCAATGTGTTCAACAGAGACAAAACTTATATAAGAGATGAAATTACCAAAGAGCCCTATCTGTACGACGAAAGTTATTCTGTGACCGCTAGGTGTAGATATAGATGGTATAATTGCTTTGAATTTTTGTTTTTTTAAATTCTGAACTTTTTCAAAATCCTATTTGTTTCCTGACAAAAATATCTCAAGGACTTCGTGATTTAACATTTAATTGACTCACCATACAGATGTACGCAAATTATGCATTTTGAAAAAAGTAATACTAAAGAGCCAGTGAAAAATTAATTCCAGGTTCTGGAAAATCTGAAAAAGTCAAGGAATTTTTTTCACTGAGTCTGCTGGACACCCTGCTGCTGATTAAACGATTGTCGTCCACAATGATTAATCCTAAATTGTTTCTTGTGTAAGTAATACAGTCAACAGTATTTTCAACATAACTCCTGAAAAAAGCGTTTTCGCACCCATGTTCATATAACATTTTTTCATCCTTTTGGTGTGAGGAATATCTCCCAAAATTTTGGCCGTACCTTTTTAGAGCACCCTGTATTTCAATATTCCTATAAATAAAATTAATCCCATAAATCTCGCGAAACAACTTATTGTTAAAAACATTGCATTGAATTCTGAGATAACAGACAGATATTAATTAAAGGAGATTCTCAATAACTTACGATGCAAGGGTGATTTTCAAAAACATTTAAAATGCTGTAAATGAAAATAAAGTCTAAACCGCTGCAGCTAGCTGTTTTCGAATTATTGATAAAAAAGTAATTAATACAAATATTAAAGATAAAATTAACTAAATTTAATATTATTAATTCAACGCACACATCACATCATGATTAAAACAATTTAAGTTAAATTAGATGTTGGGTAAGATAATTTAATATAATTATAATTATAATTTAATTTTGAATTTACAATATAATCTTAATGACAGATATATGACATAAAAATCTTACATTATCATATATTAGTATTTTTTAATTCGAAAACTGAAAGCTATTGCATGGTAGGTACTCTTTGTCTTTTACTGCAAAAACATAGAACATTTGCATAAAACTTGCCAAAATTGGGAATTGTGTTTACGTTTTATACGATTGTAGTGTAAACGAGAGATGCAGTTCCTCTTGATTAAACTTTATTAAGGCAATGATCCACTTGGCAAGTAATATTGTAACAATACACGTGTGCTGAGTTGAAGTGAACTGCGAACGATGGAGGAGAACTAACAATTTACGCTCGAGACGGATCTTTGCTTATTAAGAAAGGCGGAAGTTTATTAGAATACCAATAATCAATAGCGCGATGCATCCTAATACTAAATAACAGTGATTGGTGCAATTGTAACAACGGATTTTAATACACTTCCTCTAAGAAAAGATACGAATTGAGTAGAAGTCGGAATATGCGAGAAAAATGAGATCCATTTAGAGCGAGATTGGTGCAATTGTGACAACGGATTTTAATACACTTCCTCTAAGAGAAGATACGAATTGAGTAGAAGTCGGAATATGCGAAAAAAATGAGATCCATTTAAAGCGAGATATTTCCCTCACGAAGATGTTTCGGGGATAATTTAGGAAGTTTTAAAATCACACATAACAGGTAGTAAACACAAATTAGAAGTTTATACACTGTATATTAGAATATTGGAAGTTATGTTAGGTGTTGTTTGTTAAGGAATCTGTTTGAGAAAGAGGTTCACCCTGAAAAATTATTTCTTGAAGAAACAAAAATTTTCTAGATATATCAAAATTTTTGTGTTGTTATACTCAGGGCCAATAAAATGATTTGTTATTCTAACAAAATAATTTAGTTGAGTTTCTCTCCATAGGCATCCTCATATTTTTAATTGCAATAACAAATATATTATTACTAAATAAAAATATTACTAAATTGTTAATTGTAGACAGTCACTTGAGAAGGGCCTAAATCACAGACCGAAACGTTGTGAATTTATTATATTAATAAATTGTGGCCAGTTGGATCGATTTAAACTATATAAACAATCCTGTTAAATATATTATTCTTACAGCAAATAAATAGTAGCGTTATTTTTTTGTGTATAATTAATTATTGCTCATTAACGTTAAAAAAATTATTTCATTATCCAAAATTAAAATTTAATAAAAAAAACAAAATTTTGCATTTTCCAAGTTTTTGAAAAAGTATATGACTGTTGCATAATGTAAAAAAAATTAGTCAACTGAAATACACTACTAAAAAAAAATAGGGAACACTTTACATACCATAAAAATTAGGCTATTTTCAAACCGCTACAACTCGGCGAAAAATCATCGTAGATAAAAGTTTAAAAAAGCATTTTAAGCGCGTTAAAGGTAAAACTTCAAGCTTTAAAATGCTTTTTTAAACTTTTGTCTATGATGATTTTTCGCCGAGTATTGACATCATTTCTAAAAAATGCAGGTTTAGCTTCAAAATCGTGTAACTCGGTCAAAAAAAATCGTAGGAGGATTTTTAAAAAAGCATTTTGTAGGTAAAATGTTGTAGTTTATGGAACTTGAGTCGAATTTTTGGAGAGAAATTTTTTGATCGAGCTGCAGCGTGTCAAAAGTGCGTAATTTTAAAGAAAAAAACAATGTGTTCTTTTTAAAGCACAGAACAAGGAAAATAATCAAATTTTAAAAAATGACCGATAACTCGTTAAAGTTGAAACTTCAAGCTTTAAAATGCTTTTTTAAACTTTTATCTACGATGATTTTTCGCCGAGTTGCAGCGGTTTGAAAATAGTTTAATTTTTAGGGTATGAAAAGGGTTCCCTATTTTTTTTGAGTAGTGTATTTTGTTGAGTTAATTAATAAAAAATTAAATAAAATTATTGTATCAACCAAATTTGTTAGAGATAAGATATTATTCGCCAGTAAATATCAAACCACAGAAGAGATTTTTATTTCAACTCAACTGGCTAGTTCTTAATTTAAATTATATATCGCGAATCGCGACGCTTTTTCGACCATGGGTTTTGGTCTTTTCTAAAGAGAGTAGAATTAATTATAATGAAAAGAATTTGCGAAAAATTTTACCTCAGCCAGGATTCGAACCTGGACCTCCCTACAATCCGGGCGGGCGTCGTAGCCTGTTCAAATTTGTTAGATTGTTTTTATTTTTAAAAAAATAATAAATGTTTCGTTAATCTCAGAACAAAATTTGTCATATCAACAATAGTGTTGTGTTAAACCAACTAATAAACTCCAGCAAAATAATTCAGTACAATGAACAATTACATTTTGTTTATTCCTTAAAAAATGTCTTTATTTCTACATAATATTTTGCCAATAAAACGAAATAAACAAAAAAATTGGTCAACAACATTGTTTTGTCGATATTACAAACCAATTTTTCTGGATGTTCTTTGAAAGTTTTAAAAGTATTATAAGGTGTTTACTTGAAAAAATCTGGAATTTTCAGGGGATTTATTTTTTACTTTTGAAATTCAGGGAATTTTCATGGAATTTTATTAGCATTCAGAACAATTTTTGAAATTTTACCTTTAAATTTAAATTCTGTTTTTTTCTGAAAAAATTGTTTCTTTAATTACTTTTTTGATAATGCAAAATGTCGACAATTGGTTAACAATAAATTTGGCATGCGCGTAAATTCACGTACATTCTCGTGTGATTCGCGAATTTTTATTTAAAAAATCAAGATAATAGTAGAGAAGACAATATAGAAAAGAATTTACTGTTACTGTACTATAGTGAGCTTTCTATTATAGGTTTCGCGGCTCCAATTGTAGGAAAAGATAGGTATAGTCTCGTGGAAAACTATAAGAGGAAGAAACATTAAAAAGGGCTTGTGTAATAAAATAAATTCCTTTCAAAATTGCATTAAAAAATTCTCTAATCTTACCTGGAAATTTAAATAAAAATACCTGGAAAATCCGGGAATTCTCAGGGAATTTTTTGCATGATTTGAGTGAACACCCTCACGAAAAAAAAGTAGCTGCCTTAGCTAAAAAGTGCGGTAACTAAATTGCAGTCGTAATATATGGACAGCGAACATCTTAGCTGTGATACCTATTTCATTACTGTCGTGACTATAAATTTCTAAACTACAGCAAACGTTTTGCTGTAGTTTATAGACATTTATAGTCACAACAGCAAACAGTTTAGCAAATCATGATTAGATATGGTAGCGAAAAAATGTTTTTTCCGTGGCTGTATTAGAAATCTCAAAACCCTAAGATACAAGCTGCGGCACGTAACAACATCCACTCACGCAAATAGTTAGGCGAGCGTACCGTGAAGCGTCGCGCGGTTCGAGATACAATAATTAGTCCGGCACGAACGCGATTTCGCATTGGCGGCATCCCTGCCCGTTCATCGGGCCCGCCGTTCTCGGACGCTACTAAATATAACGTCCAGCCAGCCTCTCGTTGGTCCAATGCCAGATTTCCGAAGACCCTCGTCGGGGTTTCCAAACCAACGGAGCAGTCCCATCGGTTACGAAGTCGTCGGAACCGGGACGTGCGCTGTTTGCTCGTTATTCTTCGATTTTTTTTTCTATCGCGTTTTCCTATAGCGATCGCCCTCTTGCTTAGTCGATCGTTCCAATTTGGACGGAAATTACAGATTTTGGGTGTAAACAATAGTCGATAGAGTGCGGTCGGATGTTCAGAGACAAGATGTTCATAGAGAAGATGGCCATCACAAAAGAGGAATGTGAGTAACGGCGATCTGTGAGAGCAATGATAATTTGGCACATGTGTAGTGTATTTCGCGTTAAAATATATTATATGAATGCAAGAAGAAAGATCGAGGACTTGATAGCGTTAGATATAAAAGTGGAACTTCGTGAGCTGTAAGGAAGAAAATATAATAATATCACCAGACGAGACTTAGACGTAACGAAATTTAGGCGTAATTAATTGCGAGAACAGGTTGATTGGAGAGATTAGTAAACGTTAAGGAATAAAAGAGAGTAAACGAGTGATTCTGTGTCGAAATGTCTACAGGTCTGTATGTCGAACTGCATTACATTATTTTGTATGTCGTTCATATTTTCCTTTATATTTTATATCGTGTCCCCGTTTCGAACATGTGTTGCGAAACTTGCCGAATAGGAAGTTTGAGAATCCCTGCATCACAGTTATTACGTTACGTTGCGTTACGTATACTTACGTATACTTTTTGTTTAATTCTATCGGTGCTTTTCGTTGAGACATTTTGCCAGGAATCCGGTCGTCAGTAATTGATACAAAGAAACAATTATCTAATGTTTCGAGCGTTCGATAGGCTGAATTAATGTTACGACTGTCTGAGAGGAATCCAATAATAGACAGCTCGGAAATCGTCGATATTTTATTGATTCTCATTTTAACATCGCGATATTTTCGAAACGCAACGAGTTTTTTGTCAGTCCTCACACTGAGAAAAAAATTGATTGAACGGATTAAATTTGTATTGTTGTTGATCCAATGGTTGATTCAACAATTATTAAGTTGCATTAAAAAAGGTATAGTTCATTCATGTCAACCATCAAAAATTTTTAATCAAGAATTAGTTAATTCAACTAATGTTCAGTTAAACCAACTAATGTTTAGTTGAACGTATCGGACTAAATATTAAAGTTGGATGAAACACATTTTGCGTTTTTCAACAAATTTTTTTTCTCAGTGCATGTATAATTGCTTAAGAAAGAAATACATTTAAAGAAGAAACTGCGAGTGCATATAAAAAATAAAAAATTTTTTTAAAACACGCGCGAGGATCCGTGGATATTTGTACGATTTATGAAAAGATTTGCTAATACCTTTCCCAAGTTAAGTCGAGCCCTCACTAAATATGCGTCACCGTAGTTTTATTCGATTTTTTCCTGGTATATATTTGCACCTGTATCGAACCGTGACGGCAGTTTTATTTTATTATTTACGCGCATAGCAGACCAGAAACCGCGATATTGTGTGCAATTACATTACATCCATTTTCTTTACATTATTTATCACTTCAGTTTTAAGGGAATTTTCTTAGTTACAGCGGTAAAAAGTAAGCAATATTTTCGTATTCTTTTTTAAGCGAAAGTGTCTTTGTAGCTAAATTTTTTTTGTATTTATTGTATATTAATTTGGATAATATTTCAGAATGTTTTTATCGGTATAATAATATCATTAATAATATCTAATAATAAATAATGATGTGAATGACATAATGCGAAACAATTTTTCTTAACGGGATCTCTACAATTTTTCTTAATCGCACTTCATTTAATTATTTGAAGAAAAATTTTAAGTATTTCTTATTTTTTATGAATGTGATTATAGCGTTCAAAATGGTTAAAAATAGGAAATGGCAAGTGACGACATTTTATTAGCAGACTTGAATTTTTCATTTGCGATTATAACTTTCAATTAAAATTATATTTTTTAACGAATTCAAATTGATCATAAAATAGCGATAAAAGGGTTTAATTTGATTGTTTATATAAAACCGATTGAATTGGTTTTTGAGATAACGTTTGATTTTGATCAATAAATTTAAACCGATTTAAATACTTTGCGAAAAAACATCTTAACTTTGCATACGGATTTCAATATTTTGATAAGTTTTTTTTTATATATTTATATTTAATTGTTTTTGTATATTTATATTTAATTGTTTCAATTATCTTAATATTCTTTTTCATATACAAAAAATTTTTGATTTTTTAAAATTATGATTTTTTTCGATTTTGTGGTCTTAATTCATATGAGATGTATTTCTTCATATCTCCGTTTTATTCTCGAATCAAATACTTAATATTTTATCAATTTTTTAGATATTGTCAAAGTATCTTAAGGACATACTTTTAAGATATGAAGAAAATGCAAGAAATATTTTCGAAAATTTTGAAATATTTTAAAAACAACTCTTTTGAATATGGGAGAAATATTGGGATATTGATAAATTGGATAGAGGTTTCTGCAAGTATGTATTATATTATAATATCATTCTTGGCACATAATCAAATATATACTCTACATTTATTATTATATGAGTCTTATAATAACAGGAAAATATTAGATAAGATCAATAAGATAAAATAGTAATTTCTCTCTCCAAAATATAAAATTGCATGAGCTGGAATTTTTTTTATTTTAAAATTTTGAATGAAATGACAAAAATATAATCCAAAAATATATAATTTAAACAATTTATTGAAAATCTCAATAAAAATGAATTATGCTGTCATAAAGAAAATTAAAAGATACTGTATAAAAATGTTTATTTTATAAAAATAATATATTCAATAATACAATATCTAATTAGTTTTCTAGTTAATTTATGTTGTACTTTATAACAATTCATTAATTAAATATATTTTTATATACAAAATCCTATATTTAATTTTAGGATAAAAAGTGTTTATATAGTAATATATACCTACTTTTTGAAATTATTTATTTATGTAATATTTATAATTTTTTTATTAACGTTTAAAATTTCTGGTCTATCATTGCAATCTGATATTATATTTGATACAAATCTTGATCAATGTTGTGAAATTAATTTTTTGAAAAATGTGCGTCGTGAATAAATTATATCTTCATTTAATACAACAATTAAAAATGGAATTTTATCAGTCTATTTCGAATGCGAGTGATGATATGCAAGAAATAAATTTAAAACAAATAATATTAAGAATAAGACCGATGAAATTAAACAAATATAAATATGAAAAACCCATATTGGTCGGATCTTGGTGCCTAATAATAATTATTTTGTGAATATTCCTGCTTATGCGAACTGCGCGCTGCATATTCGTCGGTCTTGAAACACAGTCCTTACATGAAGCCGGAATAATTAATTCACATATTAAATTGACGAGCAATTTAATTTTTGATGCTCACTAGCATCTATAAGCTCCCCCCAACCCCCCATTTCCCGAAAAAAAACTGTAAAGAACTTATTGCGAAAAATAATATCTCAACCAGGATTCGAACCTGGATCTCCCATCAATCCGTGCGGGCGTCCTACCAATTCGACCATCGAGGCATGTGGTGATATTTCTCGCAATAACAAATATAAGTTGGTTGAATGTCATATTTCAGGCGACGTATTTTTTAAACAAATAATATTAAGAATAAAACCGATGAAATTAAACAAATATAAATAAATAAATTTAACGCATATACATAATACAAGGAAAAAACATGTATAATATCTCATTATAATCCAATTTCTATATTATAATCCAATAATCCAAGAACAATGAGATATCAGAAATTTTAAATCAATGAAACTTTAATCGTGACTTATAATTAATTTTTTTCTAAGTTAATGCTTTGAAGTGATTAGGATTTTTCATATAAAGAATAGAGCCTCTTCTGTTCGTGAATATAGCCAACACAGCCGCTAAAATGGTAGCTTAGTCCTGTCTTTTTTTTCCGTTGGATGACGCACAGTGTAGATAAATCCAAGAGGGGAACTCTCGTACGTATACGAATCGATAAAGCGGCGCCATACACGACGTCGCGTCGACCTGTAATGCATAATTCTGCACCATGAATACGAACACGCTGGTCACGAGAGCTGAGTAAATGCGTTTCGTTTCTTATCGCGGTCGTGGTTATACACATTAACCATATTCTAGCTGTTTTCTGAAAATTGAAATGCCATTTCTGTCTTCCAATATGAGAGTGCCCCAAATATTGCAAGTTACAAATGTCCATTTCTACCAATGTAGATTAACTTTAATCTCGGTTTAACTTATTCTTTATCTTTTTCTAGTTCTAAGAATTAGAAAAAGATAAAGAGTAAGTTAAATCACGATTAAAATTAATCTACATTGGTGGAAATGGACAAAAGATGATTTTGTAAGAGAGCCCATTCGTAGCCCGTATCACAGGTCCGCAATGCGGCAAAGTGTCATTCCATTATTTTCGCCCATTCAATTGTACTCGATGACTATTACACGGCAACTATGTGTTTTCTTTACATCATTTGATTCATCTCGTTATTCTGTGCATAAAAGTTTATAGTACGGTTATCAAAAAATTAATAGTTTACGAGATATTTTATATTTTTTGTCAAAATATGTCAATTTTCCAATTCGGAAACGAAACAATACGAAAAAATTTTATTCTACATTTTTGCATGTAGATTGACCTCCTGTCCGATTGTACCACCCGTCCTGGCCCACTGTGTATATTACATATAAGATAGACTATTTTAATATATCACCTAAATTATCTCAATTATTTTAGAAAGAAATATTTGAAAAAAAATAAAATAATAGTTTTAAGAAAAGAATATTACGCATAAAAATAATTTTTAATATCATGCGTTTTTCTACCAGTTATTATTAACGTCATTGATATTTTCTTGGATATATTTTTTACATATTCGCGCGCGATACTCCTAATCATTCAGCATATAAAGTAATTTTGTATTTGAACAAGAAAGTAAAATTTATAAAAAATATTAGTTTATGAGATATTCTATAATTTATTTTGATACGCTTTGTATGACGTAACATATGAGTTTTGTAAAAATCTCGCGTTCAGACACGTACACAACTATAAATGGAGTACATAAATATGTAAATGTTACACACATCCATAAGAAACAAATACTAATAAATATTAATATTTACTTAGTATATTATTAGTTCGTCAAATAAAGGTCGACGGTAAATGTCAAAAGATGTAATCAAGTCATAATGTCAACGAATAATATGCCATTATTCATGGGCACCTTTACACCTTTTTTCAAGGGGGGGGACAGAGTGTAAATATACTTAGAGGTGTTAAACGAACGTATTTTCAAATAATATTTTTTAAAGAAATATGTAGATTTCTAATTGTATAAATTTCAAACAAAAATTATCTGGTTGTCAATCATAAAATCATTCTAAATTGAAAAAATTAAAATCCAGGAGGGGCACATGCCCCTCTTTGCCCCCCTTCATAGTCGCCCATGCCATTATTACATATACATAATTAGATATCTTCGTTAGACCATCGGAAAATATAGAATGATTATGCGCATTCGAATTTATTCTTTTTGAGACATCAAACAGACTGAGAGCGTCAGCTTAATCGACTTAATTGTCACTTATTTTTCAACGATGACAAAGATTAGTTGTTCAGGATCGTTTCAAGAATGCACAAAATTATTCAATCTAAACAGAATATTTCAACTGTATTAAAATCGCATGCAGATACATAGACATAATATTTAATTCTGTTTCTTCATAGAGAAGCTTCGTACGAGAATTCAAGAACTTTCTCAGTAAGAAAATTGTTAACCATTTGCTCCTAGAATAGACTCCTAGTAAGCAAAATGTTAGCACAATATGCTAACAGTTTTACCAGCAGATTCGAACAGATTTATTACGGCAGATTGACATTGCGTCCCTAACAGCACAGAACATTGCAGCAATATTGCTGCAATATTACAATATTGCTGCAATGTTGCTGCAATGTTCTGTGCTGTTAGGGGTCTGTATTCAGCTCATTTTCTGCAAATCCTGCAAATCGATTCAATCTGACTTATATCATTTAAATAGTTATGAAATGGCAGATCTTGCTCGGTTTCTGGGGTGCTACCAACTATTTACCATCATTTTCTGTTAGTAGATTCTGTTATATCTCCGCTAGCATATTCTGTCGGCAAAATTTGTAATAAATTTTGCAAATTCTGTTTTCGACAGATTTGGCTATCTAGATTGGTAGCACTGACAATGAGTGCATTCTGCTGGCTTGCAAACATAACGCAATGACAGATATCAACGGCAGAAGCAGAATAGAATTGGCGCCGAATTCTACTTGGTTTCCGTCACTAATCTACCGTCATATTTTGTTGACAAATTGCTGTACTTTCCCCAGCATTTCACCGAGAATATCACAATCGAATACAACGAATCTTGCATTACATCTTTAGCTTTTCCGCCGATAGAATTCATAGCAGATGCTTCGTGAAATCCGTTCTCAGACAAAGTAGTAGATACGTTGCAAAATTTGTTTTCGACAGATTTGGCTATCTAGGTTGGTAGCACTGAGCGCATTCTGCTGGCTTACGGACGTAACGCAGTGGCGGATATCAACGGCAGAAACCGAACAGAATTGGCACCGAATTCTACTTGATTTCCACCACTAATCTACCGCCATATTTTGTTGATAAATTGCTGTATTTTCAATATCACAATCGGATACAACGAATCTTGCATTACATTTTTAGCTTTTCCGCCGACAGAATTCATAGCAGATGCTCCGTGAAATCCGTTCTCAGACAAAGTCGATCGGCTGGATAGTTACGCCCCTGTTCCACGTTCGCCAGCTTCCTCCCGTTCCGTCTTTCCCCCTCTTTCTCTTTCTCTTTCCCTTTCCTTCTTTGTCGCTATCAATGCGGCTGTCCTCTCGCGTTCGCGTGGCCGGATCCTGAATAATGTTGGAACAGTAATGCTGGAACAGTCGCGTGTGTGACTGCTGACCGCGTGGATACTCTCAGCTCTCTAACGGGAAAAGTCTTCGTGACGCTTTATAAGGATGGTGCGAAGGAGAGACATTCAGAGAGGACACGTGCAAGTCCTCCTGGAGCGCGGTCCTGGTAAGTCCTGCGTTTCTGTACATCCCTACGCAATCTCATGATTGCGGAAGTAGTTAGCCCGGCATGCTGGCGATCATTGATCGGGGAACATATGGTTGGTAACGTGTAACACACGCTGGTCTTATTCCTTTCGTATCATGATCATAAAAATCTCTCTCTGTGCTGCGGTTGTAATGTAATGTATTCAGAAAAAAATGCATTGTTAATTAAGCCTGCTTTAAATATAATTTGCAACGAATTCTTATTTATAATTTTATATTACAATATATATATATATATATATATATATATATATATATATATATGAGAAAAGTATTTAGGAACAGGTACATATAAAGGAACAGAATTTACACACATATACAAGGTGGCCTAGTAATCGTGGTACAACTGGGAAAGGGTTGATTCAAATCTAAAATGATCAAATTTAAAAATTGGCATATTTTGGCATAAAATATAAGATATCTCGTAAACTATTCATTTTTTGATAATCGTACCTTAGGGGTTACATCTAATTGACATATCGAAAAAATGAGACTTTTTTGGGAATTTTTTTTGAGAATACTAAAAAGCAATCAAAATGAGGTTTAGAGGGTTTATTCTACATGTATTGAAGTATACAAAAAAATTTTTTTTATAAACAAAATGGCGGCTCAGTCGTAGCTACAGTAAGAGCGTTTTTTTTGTAGGCGCTCCATGGGCGAAAACAGAACTTTTTTGGATTAGCATCTGGAACAAAATAAAAATTTTTTTCGTTATTTACATTAGTTTTGCTAGAGAAGTACACACGATTATTAAGAAATATGGTTTTTTCGCAAAATCTCACTATCTTGAAAAAAAAATTTTTTTTTCATTTTTTTGAAAAAAGCACTCTTACTGTAGCTACGATTGAGCCGCCATTTTGTTTATAAAAAAATTTTTTTGTATACTTCAATACATGTAGAATAAACCTTCTAAACCTCATTTTGATTGCTTTTTTAGTATTCGCAAAAAAAATTCCCAAAAAAATCTTATTTTTTCGATGTGTCAATTAGAAACCCCTTAATACTTTTATGCACAGAATAATAAGATGATTCAATTGATGTAAAGAAAAGACATAGTTACCTTTAAAAAAAAGTTTATAATTGCATATTACAAATTATACGAGGGGCGTTCACGTCAAACCGGGACTTTTCTTCCTTTATGCTCGTGAGACTAAAAGTCCCAGTTTGGCGTGAACGCCCGTCGTATAATTTTTTTTTAAAGCAACTATGTGTTATATCATATTGATTTATCTCGTTATTCTGTGCGTAAAAGTCTTAAGGTACGATTATCAAAAAATGAATAATCTACGAGATATTTTATGTTTCATGTCAAAACATGTCAATTTTCAAATTCGATTATCTCGGAGATAAAGCATTATACGAAAAATTGTATTGTCCGATTTATTCTTTCAAGAGGAATCATCCCTTTCCCAATTGTACCACGATTACTGATCCACCCTGTATAAGTACATATCAAATCCGTACCACAATACATATATAAAATTATAAATAGAATTCTGTGTTCTGTGAATTCTGACTCAAATTACAAATTAAACAAAATTATAGATTAATGGGCTTTAAAGAATATCGAAATTGTTTTATTAAATGTAAGAAATATCAATAATATTTTTCTTTGGGATTATATATATATATATATATAAAATCCTATATATATTTATTATGTATATATATGAATATTATATAATAAAAACTTTTAAACGTATATTTATATATAATCGATTTTGTTAAACTGTGCTCGGAGTTGAATAAACCAGTTACCGATGGGAACTCGTTTTAGTTACAACTCTCCAAACCGGTTAATATCTAACTGTAATATTTTTTGGTTGTATGGGGTTCGCTCATAGTAAGAGCCACGCTACATATTATGCAACGTAGTATTATGTCAATGTTTAACTTTATAGTTGATGCATAATAATATATAAAAAAGTGTGCAAATTAGGAATTTGCACAGTGCTTTCTCGTCAATTTAAAGGGGGTCAAATTAGAAACAGACACAATGCATCATCAACATTTTAGTTGGTTCACAAAGTTTCCTATATGAGGAAGTTTTTTTTAATTTTTCTTTTTTTTCGTTTGGCTTCCTCATAGAGGAAGCTTTGTGAACCAACTAAAATGTTGATGATGCATTGTGCCTCTTCTTAATTTTGACCCCCTTTAAATTGATGAGGAAGCACTGTGCAAATTCCTAATTTGCACACTTTTTTTTGAACTTCTACAAATAATTTGGCCCCAAATTCAATACCAACCTTCTTTTAATGATACTTTATCAATTAAAAAAAATTAAGCTCGATATCTCCACATTTGCGGAAGTTATTAGAGCAACCACGGACATTTCTCAAAAAATTCAAAATTTTCTTAAAAAAGAATCCCTCTATACCGATCATCGCGGAATTCAATAGAAATCTTTCTTAAATATAATTCTCTATCAATTTAAAAAAATTCAACCTGATATCTCCAAATTTGCGGAAGTTAGAGCAACCACGGATATTTCTCAAAAAATTCAAAATTTTCTTTAAAAAGACCCCTTTACCATTATCGCCCAATTCAATAGGAATCTTCCTTAAATAATTCTTTATCGATTAAAAAAAATTCAGCCCGATATCTCCAAATTTACGAAAGTTAGAACAACCCCAGACATTTCTCAAAAAATTCAAAAATTTCTTAACATGAGCGCAAAAAGAACCCCGTAACCGATCATCGCACAATTCAATAGGAACCTTCCTTTAATAATTCTTTATCGATTAAGAAAAAAACCAACCCGATATCTCCAAAGTTGCGGAAGTTACAGCAACCATGGACATTTTTCAAAAAATTCAAAATTTTCTTAATATGAGCCCAAAAATAACCCCGTAACCGATCATCGCGCAATTCAATAGGAACCTTCCTTAAAAAATTCTTTTTCGATTAAAGAAAAAGCAACCCGATATCTCAAAAATTGCGGAAGTTAGAGAGCAACCACAGACATTTCTCAAAAATTTAAAAATTTAATAAAAAGAGAACCCCTTTACCGATCATCGCACAATTCAATAGAAACTTTCCTTAAAAAATTCTCTTTCGATTAAAAAAAAAGCAACTCGATATCTCCAAATTTGCGGAAGTTACAGCAACACGAACATCCACACATACATACACACATACATACATACACACACACACACAAATAGATATTTTGTAAAAATGTAAATTATCAACGTTTAAGAACATTTTAAACACATTGACCTTAAAAAATGAAAATATGAGTTAGCAAACATGTAAATTTTCGACGTTTTAGAACATTCTAAACACATTGGCATTGAAAACTCCAAAAAAATTTTTTTCACGAAAACAAAGCTTTCTCTATGAGGAAGCAATAATAATAATAGTATCTAAAAAAAATACACTCTTTAATATTATTATATAAAATTGAAGAATGATATGTGCACAGATTATATTTTTAAAAACACAAATGTTGTATAGACAAATGTTTTTGTTATATATGGTGTTTTATATAGGATATCCTGAAAATTTCCAATCTTCTTTTAACGATATATTTTTTGACTAGCTTAAAGTCATCTCTTTTTTTATAAAAAATGACAACATTACAATAATGTTTAAAAAAGAAGAGAAAAGGTGTTTTTCAAATATTAAATTTTAGGGTTTCAAACGGAGTTAATTTTAATTAATAGTTTATTTTAATTAACAGAATATTAAATTTGATCCTTAATTATGAAGATATGATGCTATAAATTGGAAAAAAAGCAAGTAAAACAAATAAAGGTCTTTCTCCTTCAAAATAGTAATTAAAAAATAATTTTAAAGTATCTATAAATTTAAAGTTTTAATATTCGAGCATTCTGAGGCATTTTTACGTATACCGAAAATTAGTTCTATGTAAAAAATAATTTTTATAGAGTATACATTACTTTTGTAGAAGGCAAATGTTAAAATTATAACCATTTTATTTTTCTATGGAATAAACATGATTTCTATTTATCATCCTTTTAATTTTTCTAATGCTATATAACATTTTTATATATTTATGGCATTTATATTTAAAGTATATTAAAAATTATACACAAATAGTGTAACATCAAAAACTAAATATCAAGATATTAAAAATAAAAATTGATTGATATTCATTTTCATTCAAATTGTGAATATGTTTTATCAAGTTTTATCTTATCCACATTTTGATGGAAGATTAAATGAATAGAATTTGATGCTCCAATTAAGTCGCCAAACACACTTCACATATATTTTTTACGTATATTTGCATATCGATTATTTCCAAGTCACATATTTTCTTCGATAACTCACATTGTGATGTAAATTATGTATCGCAAAGATTTTTCGAGAAAATTGAAAGCTAATCAATAGCATTACAAAACCGAAAGTGCATTGGAATTCTTTGTTTTTATAGGAAAACTACAATCGTGCTACTACATATACAAAACGATAAAGTAAATCACACGTCTGTATTCATAGTCAGTATTATAATTTGTTAAACTTTAGTTATTCCATGTTATGCGAAATTGATATCTCATATGCAGATAGCAGTGAACATTATCTGTTTGTGCAAATATTATTTTGTGTTTGCAGATACACAAAGTATCCAAAGTTATAAATACACACGAAAAGGATCATCTGGAAAATAGGATAATAATCATCAAGTAATTTGTGTGAAAGATATCTTGAATGGCAAACATCTTGAATGGCAAACATCTTTTTTTTTATATAAAGAGTGTCGAATTTCTATTCTTTTTTTAAAAATGTATTTGAGCGGATGTCATCTTTACTGACATCTCAACGGCGAATTTTATTTTTTAAAAAAAGCTTTTATTGAAACAAGATTTAAAATTAATTTTATTTAAAATTAATTAAAGGGTCTGATAACGCAAAGAGCAATGTAAATATGTTATGCAATATGAAACATCAGTTTCATGTTTATAATTTAACATAGTTGCGAAATTAAAAATGTATTATTTTTAATGTAGGAGTGTGTATATGATTCATGTTTATAAATAATTTTTCTTTGGATAATGATAAATATCAATTTATTATTATCATCAATTTATCATAATCATATAATTAATCAATTGATCATTATGATAATGATAAATATCAATTTATTATCATTATCATAATGATAAATTGATATTTATATGATTATGATAAATATCAAATTTATCAACGATAAATATCAATTTATCATTATGATAATGATAATAAATTGATATTTATCATTATTATAATGATAAATTGATCATTATCATAATGATAAATACATAATGATAAATATCAATTTATAATCATTATTATAATGATAAATTGATATTTATATGATTATGATAAATTAATAATAATGATAAATTGATATTTATCATTGATAAATATAATTGATATAATATCAATTTATCATTATCAAAAGAAAAATTATTTATAAACATGAATCGTATACATACTCCTATATTAAATCATACATTTTTAATTTCGCAACTATGTCAAATTGAAAAAGATTAGCGGTTATTATTGTTGAATGATGAGATATATATTTGCTGATTCGTATTGGTTTTTCTCTCGTTTTTTGTAATAAGATTATTTGTTTCTGTTTACAGTGGCAGCTCTGATATACTGGCGCGATCCGAAAAAATCGGGGATCGTGTTTGGCACAATATTAGGCGTGCTCTTGTCATTGGCCTATTTCAGTCTGATTAGTGTGCTGGCTTATATGTCTCTTCTCGCCCTTAGCGGAACCATTCTTTTCCGTATCTATAAAACTGTTCTTCAAGCGGTCCAGAAGACGTCGGACGGCCATCCATTCAAGTAAGTATCAAATAATGAGAAATTTTTGTTTAGTAACGTCATGTATATCTTTATTTTGTTGATATTTAGTTTGACGAATCTTTAATGCAGTATAATATATTTTTAATACAGTATATAATTTTTTAAACGTGCCACATTAATAATGCAATGTGTTTCTACATAATAGTACTACGCATCTAGATAAATTTTTGTCAATATAAAAAAAATAATAAATTTGAGCGCACACACAAAATATTAATATAAGTTAAATATTTTAAATGATGAAACAACTTAGCTAATATTGTTTTATGATAATTTTGAGTAAACTTTACTTTAATCAGATCGTATTGCAGGGATATCCTTGATCTGGACCTGGCATTACCAGCTGAGAAAGTGCACGAAGTCGCGGATGTCGCGGTTGCACACGCTAATGCTGCTGTTAGCGAACTGCGCAGACTTTTCCTCGTTGAAGATTTCGTCGATTCTCTCAAGTTTGGCGTTTTGCTATGGTGTCTTACCTATGTCGGTTCTTGGTTCAATGGGATGACTCTCGTTATAATCGGTAAATTTACTTCCATGTTGTGCAGTATTGTTCTATATCTCGCGATATAGAATCGCTATACATAGAATCGCTTCAACAGTTGGTCCATTTTATCTTTCCAGGAGTGGTTGCTCTCTTCACGCTGCCTAAGGTTTACGAAACAAACCAGGAGCAGATCGATCAGAATCTGGCCTTGGTGCAGGCAAAGATCAACGAAATTACCGCCAAGTAAGTTGAGCGATGATTCCCTCAGTTTTTTAATGAGAAATTTTATGAAAAGCAGCGAGAAAGTGCAATAAGCTTTTTTTTTATTCCTTATTTATTTTGCAAAATTTTTAAATATGCCGCACTACCATATAAAATTTTAATTAAATCTATTTTTCTTGTATATTATTCTATATTATAAAAAGTGTATATACCCTTTTTAGAACAAAAATTGAAACTGATATTATTCTGTTGACTTCAAATTCGGGTATCATAAACAAGCATAATTGATTTGCTTTGCTTGCCTATTATTCATAACAATGGAAATGCGACTACAATATAAAGACCTTCTTTACGTAGTTGTAACGGAGAAATCTTCAACAGAGATATAATCTTTGCTTCGTAATAAAGACTAATGATAAATCTTAGTTATAAAAATCATAGTTATATACATAAATGCAAGTATCAAAATCCTACAACGTATAAAATATTTCTATCCATAAAAAAATAAAATTGTGCAAAAAGAATAAACGCATTGCGTTATTTTTTTGTCTCTCTTTTGTCGTGATGTTTCTCAAAAATGGATTACTCGTGTTTTAGAGTGAAGGCTGCAATCCCTCTTGGCAAGAAGACTGAGCCAACGAAGGAAGAATAAGAGAGAGTTATGAGTGGCGATAGTCCAACAGACAGCCGAGACAGCAGATATAGAAAAGATTAAGTTAGAAGCAAACGAGAGAAACGTGAAAAGTGAGAGAAGAGTTTGAGAGCGCGTGCGAGCAGACCAATACACAATCGGGAGAAGACTTGCATCATTCAACAAGGGTTGAGCTCAGTAATTATGCGGGTGATGGAAGTTGTTAGCGGTATCTTTGCGAGCTTGGCCGTCGTATTTCCGGAGAAGGATATCAATTTTTCGAGGCACAAACGGTCGGCAAAGCCAAATGGCCGCGCACGCGTGCGTCGACATTCTAATCACGAGAGCAATTCTTATCGAGGAAGTAAACACCATGAAAGAAAAAAAAAAGAAAGAGAAAAGCAACACTTAGTGATTAATTAATCGTTTATTATTATAGTAAAAAGCGACGGCATGTTTTTAGCCAGCAAACAGTGCAATGTGCGCGGGGCTACTTTCGAGGATCAGCTCTCCGCCTCTCCCTTCCCCCTTTTTCGTCGTACTCTTTGACAAATGTGTTTTACGGTTATCATAAACTTCGTGTTTTTACCTACCCGATGATGTCCTTTGTTTCCCTCTTTGCGGGAGAGAAGAGAATGAAAGGAGGAGAGAATGCGAGAGGAAGAATGAATGTGCCTATGAATAAGTGAGAGAGAATGAGCAATAAGGCTGTATGTGATTTATCTTAGTCCCGTCTTCGTCGGAGCGTCGTATTTCGATTAGCTTGGATCATTGTTTCGCGAATCGGACGCCACTAAAATAATCGTTTGAATTGCGTCGCGGTGAGATATAATGAGAAATGGGGTTGTCAGAAGCTAGTGATACTTTAAAGATTAATGAACAGGAAAGAGTAACACATGAATACGAGATGACCATATAAATGCATATAAATAGAATCGTTTATCCCTCAGCGATAGAGATCTTAAAGTAATTATTTAATTTACAGCGATATCCCCATCGTCTCGATGTTTTAAGTTGTTGTGTTTGGGAGAATTGAATGGAGGTTTAATGACGAATTAAATTATGCAAAAGCGTATATATTGTATCTGTCTCTCAATGATGTTGACGTTTGCATAATATTATTGCTACTGCATCATTAATTGTAATTATACCGTTATGTACGCACACGCATTTTATATATATATACATCGTATATGCTTCTGCTCGTGTGCGTATGTATATGTGTACAAACGCGCATGTGTGTTATATATGTGAATGGAAAGGATTATTAAAGGAAATGATCCTAAATGATAACAAGGCATGGAATATATTGAACGATGAACGATAAAGATGCATCTTTATATCATAATATCTATCTATAGTTATCGAAAACACGTGTTTTTATCGGGACCGATGGCAAAATGTTAAGAATGTGAATTGTAATATGCATACTATGCTTCTTGTCGTTTTCATTATTGCATCTGCATCCGCATTAATTTATAAATAAATGATATTAAATAAGATAATCGCTGTTCTTTTCCGCATTTATCCTATATCTTTCGTATCTCTTTAATACAGTTTTCGTAATAAAAATACATTTTTGAATGAGTACCGAAATAATTTTTAAAATATTTTTAGAATATCATATAAATAATGTACTGATCACTATTATTTTACATGTACGTAATATAGTAAATTTGTAAATTTATACTGATAAAATTTTTTTTAGTTTCCAATACGACGCATTTTGTAGACAGTTTTTTTGGAGTCCTTTCAAATATTAGAATCAATTGTTAAGAATTTTTATTTTTTAAATAAAGAATGTGTACATATTCTTCATTAATTGTAACTTGAGAAACGCTCCTTATTTGAATCTAATCCAAAATTATTGTTAATTGAAAAATTATTTTCTTATATTTAAAACTACTCTTTCCTACAAGCTTTCTGATGAAATAAAAATTAAAATAAAATTAATTTTTATAAGTGAAATTTAGCATTACGTTATCTAGTAATTGCAAATTATAAAACATTAGATAATTTAGAAATTGAAACTAAGGGTACGGTTTTCAATTGGTAAAGCTAGATATGTCATATTGTATCTAAATACTCGAATATCAGAACTATTAAAAGGACTATTAAAATATCAGGACGGTTAAATTTTAAAGCTACATTTTTCATCATCCAATACTAAAACCATCGGCATGCTATTTTTTATTTCTTTTAAAATTTAGATTGCTTTTTGAGATTTGGCCTGAGAAAGTTGAATATTTCTGACTTTTCATCAATCTAGATCTGTAATGTTCATAAAAATTTTAATACGTGTCAGTATCCTAAAAACGTTATGATCATTTGAAAAAACCTAAAAGACTATAATTTCGAAAATGTTTTGTAGAACTGTCGTAAGGACTTTATTATGATGTCTCTATGACGCGCACGCGCGCAGGATGAATCATTAGAATTTATCTAAAATAGCTTGTTAAATATTGATTTTACTGGCAAATTTTTCAGATAAAAGTTAAAAGATTTTGAGAAGAAACTGTATCTTAATTACTTCAATTATTTTATCAGTGGAAATGTCAAAGAATGCTGATCACCAAAATTTTTTTAATAGTATACCATATTTTTAATTAATTATGATTATAGACTGTCAAGAGACGAATCCAACAACTTACATAATTTAGCCATAAGATAATTTTGAAATTAAAAAATAATAAAAAACAGATAGAAAGTCCACATTAGCTTTGACAAGTTGATCATCACATTAGCATTAATATATAGTACGGTATTGTATGGTATTGTATAATTAATTCAAACAATTAGAGACCATAATAGATTCATATAATATATACTATACTTCATAAAAAAGATACATTAATTGAAAAAAGTACACACAATTTCTAATATGAGTAAATGTCGATTCTTCTAGAAGAAGTATCGTTAAATGTTTGCTGTATGATGTGATACCAATATGATGGCTGATTCTGCAGTGATGTCCAAGCTTTAAATGTAATGTATCCAAATCAATAGATTAATAGAAATAATGATCTTATCTCATTCGTTTATCTAACCTAACTCGGCTCGATCTTTTTTTTTGAGGTGAAAATTTTTCTTAGAATTCTTCATATATAATTTTTCAGAATTTTTATATAAATTTCAGAATTTTTTAGAATTTCTGTATAATTTTATAACTTTTTAGAAAATTTCTCTGATTTTTTATACGAATTGAAACACTTTTCAGAAGTGCTGAAAAAGTCTACATCTTTTTTAGAATTCTTCATATATGTGAATTCTGAAATATTTTAAGATTTCTCATTCTATAATTTTTGAAGAAAGCTTATAAAATCTGAAAAAATTTAAGATATTTTTTTCTGAAATCTTCATAAATTTAAAACATGACAAAATCTTAAAAATATTATGAGATATTACAAGAATTTTTTTCACCAAGTACAGTAGTTCAAAATACTCCGACTACTCCCTCGCCCAAGAAGACGTGCAGTAATATATTATAAACGTCTATACTATGGTTACAAGGAATACGTTACAAATAGTTTATTCATTCTTTAGACGTCTCTTCAAAAATGTTGAGAAATGAATGATAAGCATTTCGAGCACATTATTCAAATAAAAAGATGTATTTTGTTCGCAGAGTCGTTACTTCATTCCATTACAATTATTATCTTTGTTTTTTATGATTTTTTAATTTTACGGCCATCTCAAGAGACAAAACCAAATGGTTGAATTTGTCTCTTGATAGTCTATAATCGTAAATAATTGAAAATACGATGTTCTATTTTAAAAAATTAAGATAACTTTTAGAACTCTTTGGTACTTCCACCTGTGAAAAAATTTACAAAACATAACATAATTGCCTAAGGCTTAAGATATATGTAGTCACTTCAAAATCTTTTAACTTTGATTTAAAAAGTTTTCTCCTACAGTTAATATTTAACAAGCTATTTTAAGTAATAAATTTTGGTCATTCATGTATATGTATGTATGTATGTATGTATATGTATGTATGTATGTATATGTATGCTATATTATATCTGTTATAATATAAAATAAATATCAATTTTTCACAGTCAGATCTAAAAATTTTCCGACTGATTTTGATTTCTGAAGAGGTCAAAGTTATTAATCTTTCTCGTCGTTCGATCAATAAGTTATATATGCAATTGCATATCTTTTTGAAAAATAATAACTATGTGTTTTCTTCATACCAATTGATTTGTCATGTACATTTTTATTTTGCGATTAAAAGTATTAAGGTACAGTCATCAAAAAATGAATAGTTTACAAGATATTTTATATCAAAATATATCAGAATAAGATATAAAATATCTCGTGAACCATTGATGTTTTTATAACTTTATCGTAAAACTTTTATATGCAGAATAATTAGAAGAATTATATTATATTTAGAAAATCATATGATTACATTTTAAAAAATGGCGATGATTTTTATGTGATCTTAAAAAATTGATTTTATTTGTCCTCCTCCAGACACAAGGGCGTCCGCAGGATTTTTTCCAGGAGGGGGCATGATTCAAAATATTACTTCCAGAATTAGAATACTTATAATTTGAAATTTATACACCTTTTGAAATTATAATTCTATAAATTAGAGCAAAGATCAGCAAGGTTAGCACAACTTTGTCTTTCCTTTATTCAAAGCAATTGCTTAATTTTTTGCTGATTTCAGGTGGGGAGGCAAATGCCCCCTCTTGCCCCCCCCCTGCGGACACAACTTTGTCCAAACAACTTTTGTCTGAAGCATTTTTGCCTGCCATGCTTAGTTTTTGAATTCGCCTTTAGAGAAAGTAAAATGGGATATCCTGTATATTGGTATTATAACCGTGAATATAAATATTGAAAAAAAAACGCATAGATTTGATCCTATATACAGCACAGAACATTGCAGCAACATTTCGGCAATATTGTTGTGTTACTACAATAGGCGTGTTCCAAAATTGACTACCAGTACTAAAAATCTATAATATACGTAACGTGAAATATAGATTTTCAGTACTGGCAGTCAATTTTGGAACGTGGCCAATGTTACTGCAATTTCTGTGCTGTATGGGATAAGGAACTCTTTGTCTCTCTTTCAGTATCACTATCCCGAAAAAATTTAATCTATGAGATAAATATTTATTATCTTAATATTAATATTTATTATAATATTTATTATATAATATGTGTGTGTGTGTGTGTGTGTGTGTGTGTGTGTGTGTGTGTGTGTGTGTGTGTGTGTGTGTGCGCGCGCGCGTGCGTGCGTGCGTGTGTGTGCGTGTGTGTGTGCGTGCGTGCGTGCGTGCGTGCGTGCGCGTGTGTGTATATACCCAGTTAGCCAAGTTTGTCGAGAACAGATTTTGTAAAGTGTGGAAGACTACAGATTTGATACAAGACATATACAATGCTGCTGGTAGAATGATGGCAAAAATATAGCAAAGTTTATCCAATGAAATATGATAACAGATTAATGGCAGAAATCAAGCAGATCTTGACATCACAAGCAAACAAAATATTATATCCAATGTTATATCTCTAGCGGCCAACAGTTGGCCAACTATTGATTGCTATTCGGAATATTTGTTACATAATTTGACTCAGATTGGCAGCAGAAACACAACAGAATCTACGTTCGACAGATTCTGTTCGGTTTCTGCTGTAAATCTGCTGTTAGATTTTGTTAGCAAGACCTGCCGATAAAACACGAGCTTAATGCGGACACAGATGATACCGGATCTGTTGCATTTTTCTAATCAAATCTGCTGCCAATCTGCTGGCATACTGCAGACAGTTTGCTTACTGGGTATGTATGTGTATGTCTATCATGTGATAAAGATTAATTGTTATCATAAGCAGTTATGTATTACATTATTGATGTACCAATTTATCAAGTAATTCCTACTCCTGTCTTGTTTTTGTCTTCTTGTTAACGCATTTTCGCAAAACTTCGCTTTAATGTGTCATTGTGACATCGAAATAATAAAAATATATTAAAATGCCAGGTTTTAACTGACAGTAAACATTTTTGTAGATTATATTACATCCACATTGGCACTATATCAAATATATTTTAAGAAAAATAATTAAAGTAAAAGAGGGCTAATGAGAGTCACTCTCATTAGCCCTCTTTTACTTTAATTATTTTTTTTAAAATTGAGAGTCCTAAATTATCGTTGATATATATTTTAATCAATTGATGTATCCAGTACTACAACTCCTCACTAGGCCTGTAGATTGCTTGATCTTAAATAAATTTTATTTTTCAGGTAAAAAATTTTCTATATAAGAACATATATAAGAACATATATAAACATATATAATTTTATATCAAATATGTCCATACATGTTTTCTTTCTCTTGTATAATTTTTGTTCGTGTATACATATATAAGAAAAGTAATAAAAAGAAGAATTTGAAAATAATTAAAAGAATAATTTTTGCATTTTTTGTACGTTTTTTTAATAAAACGTAAAGTTTGAGGAAATGAGAAAAAATAGCTCATACATATATAATCACATATAAATGTAATAATCGTATAGAAAAGTTATATACACATATATGATTATACATAGGGCATTCCACGTGACAGGGGTCCACCTAAAAATAAGTATTATATGCCTTGCATCCAAGATATTGGAAATAGGTCGTTTTAAGAAATTTTTCTTTTTTGACATTTGTAGCTAAAATTACAAAATATACAAAAATTGAGCCAAAAATAATCTGAAAGAGACAACAATTTTATTTAGTTCGAAAACAAATCACGACAAATTAAGTACGTTTTGGAACCAACATTCGCATTAGCTAAAACTATTCCGGGTACATTAAAATATCATGCGATTTATTCCTGCGAGCGAAGATCAATTGATTTTAAAAGAATTCTGTTTTGATAATGAACAAGACTTTATTTTCCAAAAAGAAGAAATAAATGAGTCTAAAAAATAAATACAATTTACATAATTTGCTTTACCATGCGCGTGATTTTTTTGGTATCACGGCAGAATGGCACTTATTTCACATAAAACGCAAAGACTCCAGAACTATTTTTCATTTCATAGTTATTTGTTAAAAATATATTATTTATGTAGTATTAAATAATTAATTTAAAAAAATTGATATTATCGAGCTTTTGGCTGAAATTCCAATTTTGTTTTGGAAAAAAATATTCGTTTACGAGTGGATCTCATTGCGATCCCAAATTTCCTTTATGGTACTATATTCTACATATATTGAAGTATTTTTGATAATTTTTTCAGATTTTTAAAAGAGGATATAATTTTTTATTTTCTTACTTTTAAAACTAAAAAATTAATTTTTTTCATACTATTAAAATTTTCCCACTAAAATAAACTTTTTTATCTGAAAGTACGAGAAAAATCTTAAAAAATTCATGTGTACAAAAATTTTATATATTTTGTAATTTTAGCTTCAAAAAAGGAAAAATTTCTTAAAACGACCTACCTCCAATATCTTGGATGCAAGGCATATAATACTTGTTTTTTTTACCTTTAACCTTATACAATATGTGCACATTAACATGTTTTCATACTTATTTTAAAAATTCGAAGCAGTTCATTTTTAGGTGGACCCCTGACACGTAGAATGCCCCATATATAGAATATTGAAGAATATAATTGCAATTTTATTTTTTGTAACAAAAAACAATGCAAAAGTTATTTTTTTGATAATTTTTCTTAGATGTGTATATATATTTACGACAAAAGAATATTTGATTTTATTTAAAACTGCACATTTTTAATGTTATCATCCGTGTTTGATTATCGATTGAGTGATAATTCAATTTTAAAAAAAAATAATTTTGTGGCAATGTATGCGTTATAAATATACGTGCTTATTTATAAAACATTTGTATAATAATAAATCATGAGTAGGAATATTCAAAAAAATAATTATTATTAGGCACCAAGAACCGCCGCGACCGTAAATGGCATTTTCTCTTACTTATATTTGTTTAATATCGCGGTCTTATTCTTAATTAAATAAATCATGAGTTTAATAGTGTATTATAAGTTAATTGCTTTGATATTTATAACAGCGATCGAAAATTTATAATCGATATATCGATACTCTTCAATTATCTCCGGATCTACACGAGGCCTTTTTGGTGGTCACGAAAATTTACCCAGGGTTGACTGTCTTTAATTAATAGTATCTCATCAGTGCCTAGACACACCGATGATAATAATAAAAATGTGCAATTTTAAATAAAATCAAATATTTTTTTGTCGTAAATATATATACAGGGTGGTCCGTAATTTGTAGTACAACCGGCAAGAGGCTGATTTTTCATGAAAAAATAAACCGAAAACACTTTTTTTATGCGAGGCTTTGTTTCCGAAATAATCGAATTTGAAAATTGACATATTTTGACATAAAATATAAAATATCTTGTAAACTATTCATTTTTTGATAACCGTACCTTAATACTTTTATAAAACTTAAACCGATAAAAGGCTCTAGAAATAATTAAATTAAAAAACAAATTGAGATTGCCTTGAGAGCTAACACTGGATATAATTGTGTAAATACAATAATGATAAAATTCAAACAGGTCTTGAAGGGCGTTTATTTAAATGCTAAATCGCAAATTACATTAAATCGCATACGTTTCGACTCACAGATCGAGTCCTTTTCAGTGCAGAAAAATACTTTAACTTAACTTACAAAATTTTAGGTCATATCTTAAAATGGTCGAGAAGTTGTCAGAAACATTATAATTCGGCCAAGGTTGGGTAAGTTAAATTTTTTAAAAACTAAGTTAAGTGTTAAAGTTAACAGCCTTGAAAATTTAATTTAGTTAAGATACAAGTTAACCCATAATGAAATTAATTGAATTAAAAGTTAAGTTAATAATAAAAAATAATTAAAAAGTGTTAAAAGTAAAATTTGTTTTATTTCATCATTTCAGGGTTTCACAGTCTTACAAATAACGGAAACAACAAACATCACTTTATTTATTATACACTTTATTTATAAACATACTCGAAATATGTGCGAAATATGTCTACATATCCTGC